>PVJA010007002.1:0-31283 GCA_004027025.1 Myocastor coypus
TTTTTTTTTTTTTTTTTTTTTTTTTTTTTTCTGCTGGGTGGTCAAGGGCAAGTCAAAGCAAGACCTGTATAACAAAACATTCATTATTATTATTTTTTTTTGTATCTTCCAGGGTCAAATCCCCTCAGGATTAAATTTGAGACCATAGAATGTACTTTGTAGAACTGTTGTTAGGCAGACACTTTAGACCACTGAACCATCCCGCTGGGCCCCTGCCACGCTTTTCTCCCAGCCAGCCACAGGTGAAAATTTCTGAAACTGAGGCACATAAGCCCCTCCTTTCAATTGTGAGTGTCTGGAATTTGGTTCCAGAAGTGGGACAGCTGACTGATCACACCTGTGGATCTGCATTCACTCCTTTCCTGGCGGCCTGCACCTTCAAGTGATAAAAAATTGCTATTGCTAGCTATTCCTTTCTTTTTCCTCTAATAAATCTTCTGATACTCATAGAATGAAAAAGAAAGAAATCTATTGAAATTATTGTTGGAAATAGCATCTATCAAAAGTTGTTGAATGGCTTTTTCTTCCTTTTTTATGTGTATTAGGTACAGGGTGTCACTTCAGCTTGAACTTGTAGTGCTCCTGCTATTTTCAGCCTCATCAGCACTAGGATTAGAAACATGCATCTCAACCTTGTTCTCCTTGGAAGGGTCAGTGGGCCTGGGGGTAGGGCTGCAATATCCTGTGGCACAGGGGATTAAACCTGAGTGCCTGTGCTTGCCTAAACAGGTGCTTAGTCTGTTGAGCTATCTCATGGGCTCTTGAGTAGTATTTTTAAGATGACAAAACAACATCAATTTGATTGTAAACCATAAATTCAATGCACAGTAAAAATGTTGGGAAAACCAAACTGAAATAATTTTCTTGGTCAAGAATAACAGATTTATTTTTATCACTATGTATGCATACATGTACTATTAAAGAGACATTTCTGGCAGAAGGAATAAAACAATGACATTTTTATCTATGAGAAGAATATTACAGGGACCACTGAGATAGCTTAAAGGTCTAAAGTACCTGCTTAGGCAAGTGCACAGGGAGTGTGGTTAAATCCCTGGCACTACATGCTACTCCAGCCCCACCCCAAAGGCAGGTTGAGACAGCCACAGAAAAGAAAAAAGTTAAAGAAAAGAATGTCACAAGAGATAGGTCAACTAGACAAAAAGTTAGCAAAGAAATCATAGAACTAAGTTAAACTTGAGAAGAAATTGACTTGGTAAATCCTTACAGAGCGTTTCACCCAACAACACACTCTCCACTGCCCATAGGAAATTTTCCAAAACTGACCATATCCTATCCCACAAAGCACTCTTAAGTAAATGCAAAGGAATTGAAATTATCCCATGCATACTATCTGAACACTGTGAAATAAAACTGGAAATTATTGACAAAAGTAACATAGACACTATAAGCACATCAAAATTAAGAACCTTCAAAAAAACCAGTGGGTTACAAATGAAATTAAAGGAGAGATTAAAAATAGTTATAATCAAATGAAAATGTAGAGCATATACAACCTATAGACAGCTGTGGAATGCAATGAAAGCTGTCTTCAGAGCGAATTTTGTAGCATTACATTTTTCACATTAGGCAAACAGAATAAGCCCAAATAAAAGATCTTAGGCAGTAATTCAAACTCCTAGAAAAGGAGCAAAAACAAGACTAATGCCCAAATAAGGCAGGAGATTATAAAAATTAGAGCAGAAATTAATTCATTGAAGAGAAAGAAAACAATACAAGGAATAAATGAATCAAAGAGTTGGCTCTTTCAAAGAATAAATAATACTGATAAACCCTTAGCCAACCTAATCAAAAAAAAAAAAAAAAAAAAAAAAAAAAAAAAAAAAAAAAAACCAAAAAAAAAAAAAAAAAAAAAAAAAAAAAGACAAAACAAGAAAAGAAGAACCCAAAATTCATAAAATAGAGAATGAAAAGGGCAAAATCACTACAGATCCTAGACAAATTCAGAAGTTCATCAATACCTACTTCCAAAATGTTTACTCTCTTCTTTGAATTAAGATGGGAAATTAATTCTTGAGTCAAACTATGTGGATTTAAATTATGAAATATCCTCAGTATTGCATTTTGTACGTAAAGTTTAACTGCATTGTGTGTCCATAATTAAAAAAAAGTTTCCCCTTTAAAACGTTTAATCTTACTGAAAAAAGGGAATGAATTTATTCAAAAGGAAAGACTTACTGGGCTGAAGAGAAGGCAGGAGGAGTGGGGGAAAGATGCTTATATATGTAAGCAGAATGGTTTGGGCAACTGCACTGGATATTTTTGCGATCTGTGGAAAAGAGCAGATAATAATTTGTATTGTGTCCTTTCAATTGTTTGTACTTTTTCTCTTAATTTCTCTTTTTCTATATATCTGGTAATATGAATAACATTGAAAGACAACAGTATGTATTGCAACAAATACGGTGAAATTCATATTACTTTATTAAGTGAAAAAAAAACAAAATAGCATGAATTTGACATTTGTTGCATTGCATAGTGTTGTCTTCAAGTTAGTTGTTCAGGTTACCAGCTGCATGCCTGCAAACTTGGAAAAAAGAAAGAAAAACAGAAAGGCATGATAAGAAATTAAGAAGAGAGAAAAAGGGATGAAGAAAGAGAAAAGAAGACAAATAATGTAAGCATTGCATGCTCCTTTCTGTAGACCAGCAGAAATCCACAGTGCAGTTGTCCAAGCCATCTTGCTTATATACTTAGCCATATCTCCTTGCCCCACTCCCTCTCCTGTCTGTCTCCTCATTTCAGTAATTTCTTACTTTTGAACAGGTTGACTCCCTTTTCGCGGTACCTGTTGTACCCTTCAGATTTTATTTACTCTTTCAGGTTCTTACATTAAGGAAATAATATGTTGTTTGCATATGTGGGTCTGATTTATTTTACTTAAGAGTATAGTCTCTAGTTGCATTCATTTTCTAATAAAATCCTCAAATTAAAAAAAAAAATGTTTACTCTCATAGGATGGAAAACACAAAGGAAAGGGGCAGTTTTCTGGATATATACGAAATGTCAAATCTGAGTCAAGAAGATATATAAACTCTGAATAACCCAATAGTGAGAATCAAAATTGAAAATGTAATAATAAAAAAAAACCTACTAACAAAGAAAAACCAAAGTTCCAATGGAGTCAAGTAATTCTACAAGAAAAGTGGGGAAGATTTATTGCCAATTTTTCTCAATCTCTTCGGTTAACTTGAAAGTGAAGCAGTACTCCCAGTCACATTCCTGGAGGAAAGTATTATTCTGATTCCAAAAAATAGAAAAATCTTATAATTCAGTGGTTTCCTAAATTTTCTGTTCAAGGAGATCACGAGGCTACAGAGGAAGATATATAATGTGCCAAAGGACAGTCACCTAGAGAGAAAACATTCTCTCAGGCTTTCACAGAGAATAAACTGGTCAAACAATGGCCCTGACTCATCCAGATGGCTGGCCCCAACAAAGCACTGTACATGTTTCCAATGTAAATCCTGAGGGGATTTGATTGACGTTGGGAGATACAAAAGTTACATGTTTTCTTATATAGGTCTTGCTTAAACTTGCTCTTAACCAACCAGCAGAAAAGTTTAACCACAAGGCATAAAACGGAAAGCTAGATTAGAATGCTGAGATATAAAAGGCTTAAACCAACAGCTTCCAACATTGCCATTTTACCAATAATCCACTGAGATTATTGAACATTGGATTATGTATACAACTGCTTTCTCTTAGTGCAATGAGAAAATTTTTTTTGTACCAATAATGATTAGAAAAATTATAATGTCTAAACCCTGTGCTCTGTATAACTAATAGGAGGAAAACAATATACATTGTATCAAATATTGGAAATATACTACTAACTTGTTTTGAAACTGTCACATTTCTATTTCTTATTAAAAGTAATAAAAAAAACTAGAGAAAGATCCAATTAAAAAAGAAAACTATAGACCAATCTCTCAAGTGAATGTAGATGCAAACATCCTCATAAAATACTAACAAAGAGAATGGTGTAAATTGTCAAAAAAAATTATACATTATGACCAAGTGGGATTCATTCTAGGACTGCAGGTATAGCTCAACATACACAAATCCATAAATGTAATGCACCACATTGATAGAACCAAGAACAAAAACTACATGATTATCTCAATAGATAAAAAGAAAAAGCTTACAAAGTCCAACACTCATTCATGATAAAAACCATACAGAGAATTGGAATAGATGGTCTATGTCTCAATCTGATAAAAGCCATCTGTGGGAAACCAACAGCCAATGTCATACTAGATGGGCAAAAACTGAAGGCCTTCACTTTGAAATAAGGAATAAGACAAGGATGTCCAGTGTCTCCATTCCTGTTCAATATAGTTCTAGAAACATGAGCCAGTGCAATTAGACAAGAGAGAGAAATAAAACAAATAAAAATTGGAAAAGAAGTGAAATCATCATTATTTGCAGATGCCATGATAGTCTGCATTGAGGACCTGCAAAACTCCAACCACCAAGAATCATGTAGATTTAATCACCAAATTCAGCAATGTAGCAGGGTACAAAGTGAACACCAAAAAATCAGTAGCATTTTTGTGTACAAAGAATGCACTGAGTCAGAAATTAGGGAAACCACTCCTTTCACAATAATGGAAAAAAGAAATACTTAGGAATCAATTTCACAGTGGACATATAATATTTATACAGTGAAAATTACAATGCTCTGAGAAAAGAGACTGAAGAGGACTTGAAAAAATGGGAAAATATTCCATGCTCATGGAAAAGAATAACATTGTGAAAAATGGCAATAATGCCAAAATTCTTATACAGATTCAATGCAATCCTGAATAAAATACCACCAGTATGCCTCACAGAATTAGATAAAACTTTCCTTAAATTCATCTAGAACCAGAAGAGATACAGAGAATCAAAAGCAATCCTTGGGAACAAAGGAAGAGCAGCAGGTATCCCAATTCTAACCTGAAATTATAATATAAAGTTACTGTGGTAACATCAGTAAGGCATCGAAACAGATCTGAGGATCAAGGGAACAGACTAGAAGATGAGGACACAACTGGAAATACACTCAGCCACCTTATCTTTGAAAAAAGGCCAAACATCTTCACTAGAAGAAAGACAGCCTTTTTTAATAAATGGTGCTTAAAAACTGGCTTTCCACATGCAAAAAAGGCTAAAACTAGACACATTTCTATCACCAAGCACATAGCTACAGTCCAAATGGATCACAGTTTAAAATATTAAAACAGAAACACTAATTCTTCTGATGGAAAATATAGGTAGAAATCCTAAAGACATAGGGTAGGGTGAGAGTTCAGAAACAAAAACCAAATGGCACTAGTAATACTTCAAAGAATCAACAACTGGGATCTCATCTGTTTGAAAAGTTTTTGTACTTTTTGTACAAAAGTTTTGAAAAGTTTTGTACTTCAAAGCAAATCTCCAACAGAGTAAAAAGAAAACCCACAAAGTGGAAAAAAAAAAAAACTATAGGCAACTATCTCTCTGACAAACAACATCTATCTAGAACATGTAAAAATTTTAAAAATCTGTCCCCTAAATTCAAAGACCAAATAAAAAATGTATATCTGTAATGAATATAACCTTTTAGAGGAAGAAATACAAATTACAAGTAAATATATGAAAAAATTATGTTCAACACCATTGATCATTCAAAGAATGCTAATTAAAACAACCCTGAGATTCCATCTCACCCCAGGAAGAATAGCTAACATGAAGAAGTCAGTCAGTAACAAATGCTGGTGGAGCTGGGCAGAAAAAAGAACCCTTCTGTACTTTTGGTGGGAGTGCAGACTGGTACAACCACTATGAAAAATCAGTGTGGATATTCCTGATAAATCTAAGACAGGATTTCCCATTCAAACTAGCTGTTCCATCCTGGGCATTTTTCCAGAAGATTTAAAAATCTCACACCGCTGTGATATATATGCACTCATGTTTACAGCAGCACAATTTGTAATAGCTAAATCCTGGGAACAACTATCCACTGGAGAATGGATAAAGATGTGGTATTTTTACACATTGGAGTATTATTCAGTTATAAAGCAGGATAAATAGGGGTATAGAATATACTCCTAAGTGAGTTAAATCAGACCCACATGTGCAATCATATTGTCTCCTCAGTGTGAGAGGCTCAAAGAGAAAAACGCAATCTGAAGGGTACAGCAGATACGTAGCAAAGAGAATGTACTTATTCAAAAGGACAGTGTTATTGACTTGAAGAGAAGGACATGAGAGGAAGTGGAGGAATATGATTTATCTATGTATATAACCAGGATGATGGTTTGCACAACTGTACTATGGATTTCTGATGGTCTATTGAGCAGATATATTTAATTACTTTTGTCTCCTTTTGTCAATTGTTTATACTTTTTTTCTTCTTATTTTCTTATAATTTTCTTTTATTTTTTCCAATTTTACATGCATATATCTGGTAACATGAATAACTGTTTGCAAGACAACACTGTATATTACAGCAAATACTGTGAAATTCATATTACTTTGTTAAATGAAATTATTACTTGTAATTGTTTTTTGTTTTAATTCTAATTTTTACTCTTAAAAAAGAATGAAACACACCAAGATTGTTCAGTTACTGTATCAATTTTAGTCTCTTCAAAAGATGATTATGAATTTCAGTTCTGTATGTAGGAAGTGTGGAAGGAACTTTTATCCTAACAAGTATAAAACTGAGCAAAACAAAGAACCAACAACTCTTGTGAGCTCCAGCAAAGTTTTGAGATGATAGGGAAACCACTACTCTGGTCTGGAGAGACACAGTGCATGCTGAGAATCAGAGCAGCACACAAACTCACCAGCTGACACTTCTCCTACACAGCATGAGATTGTGTCCCACACAGAGATTCCCTAATAGCTGTCTGTATGCATCTTCGCGGGAGTGGGAAAACTCAACTGAAGACAGCAAATTACTGAAAGTAGTCAAGTGGGAAAGCAAATGCTTCCAGGGGATCCAAGTCATGGAGAGGCACCCCAGCTTGTATGACATTTATCTCCAGGAGTCTCACCAAGTTCTGACAGCAAAAAGTAGAGAGAGAGAAAAATATAGCTAAAAAGAAAATCCTCATTTTTTTTCCCCTAGGAAGAGGAGAGAATAAAAAAATCTTTTTTAATAGAACAATCTCTTCTTTAAAAAGTTCCTCTTAGAAGATTTAGTGTGTCTGTTTTAATGTTCATATCTTTAATTTGAGCAAAAGATTTGACAATAATACATAACATGACAACCATTGTTAACTGCTATTTTTGTTTTGAAAATCTGTAAGGTATATGTTGTTGTGTATTACCTTGCTTCCGATTTTGCTTCAGTTGCTTGTTTTTGCTTTTGTCTTTATTCTTCAATATAGAATTAAATTAAATTTTTAAAGAAGGTTCTTTCAAGAAACTGCCCAGCATCTACCTGTGGGGGTTTTAGTACTGTCCTGACTTGAGAAAACCTAACTTTACCCCTCTATATGCTTCCTGTTCCACTTAAAGAACAAGTTGAGTAAACAGAAAGGATTTCATGAAGTTCACAGTGAAGGGGCACAGGCAGCTGAAAATTTATAATTCAGTCATTGAGCTAGAGAACACATCACAGCCTAACACAAGGCTCCTGGAATTGAGGCAGAGTAGCCTAGTTATAAGGACAATGGAACAGGACACAGAGCTTAAAATATATGTACACATAATTTATTTTTAAAGACATTGCTAAGATACTTTATAAAAAAGAAGAGTATTTTCAGGTTACTGATGTAGGAACACTGAAGTATCCATGGATAAAGAATATTTTACCCCTTATTTTATACAATGTAAAATTGAATTGACCTACACCAAAATAAATTTTAAAGTAAATACGGTGGCCTTGGTTTGGCAAGTAGTTTTCTTTAGTACACAAATAGAACAAGCCATAAAAGAAAATGGGTAAACTTGGTTTTGTCAAAATTCAAAATATTTGATCCTAATTATCTTTAAGATAAAAGAAGAGCAATCATAAATGTTACCTAGAAAATATTTGATAAAGTGCTAGATCCAGAGTTATGATATAACTAAATTAGAAGACCATAACCAACTCAGTGAAAAAGGAACATTTTAATAGCCATGCCATCACTAAAAATATATAAATGCCACGTAAGCATAATTAAACCTGTACAACATTGTTAGGTATTAGGGAAAAGCAGAATAGAAGCTTGACATGTCATGACATGTCTACATGGGTGGTTACACTTTTAAGGACAGACATGACCCATGAATCCATAGCAGCTATATACAGTTGTATATACTTCCAGACAGCACTAGTGGAAATAGTTCATTCCTTTGGGAAACATTGCAATTCAGGGTTGATAGAGAAAATTACTGCCTTTTTTCATTACATTATCTTTTTCGTCATCCAAGTTGTTCTTTTCTATTAAGCAGTTTCTTTCCCTTTCACAATATCTATTTTAACTTTTGGATATTATTTACTCTTTTGGGTTCTTACACTGGGAGACAATGTGATGTTTATACATGTGGGTCTGATTTACTTATCAAAATAGTCTCTAGTTGCATCCATTTACCTATAAAGCTCTGAGATTATCTCTCTTGAAAGTAAATACTATTCCATTGTATAAAAAGGAGAAAAATCATATATACTTGTAGAGATTAGAGGTGTCTATTTATAAAAATATTTTTTAGTTCTTACTGGAAAAGCCATTCTAGAATTCAACATATTGCTCCATTATATAATACTTTTTAGAATACTTTTATATTAACTACTAAATCTTGGTCAAAACACACTGACTTTTATTATTTCTTTTATTATAAAAATTTAAAGTTTATTGTTTATTCAGAATGGTTCTACCTTGTCATATAAAATTATATGTGGAATTACATCCTCTAATACAGCAATCTGAGAAATGTGTGATTTTATTTTGTTTCAGTTCTTTATGCTTATTCTACTCTGACGTAAATTGCATGAAAATATATTTAACATATGATTATGTAAATGTAGTTCATTATATTATCAAAAGCTTAAGAAATTGCAATGTTTCTGTACTAAAATACTAGAAAATATTACAACTTTGTTTTAAAATTCTCAACCATGTCTTCTACTTTATTTATTTTCTAAATATTTCTTTATTCTCTCTTGTTATTGCTACTATTTAACACCTATTTCCATTTTTACTACTTGGATTAAAAATTCTTTAAAACACTAAGCGGAAAAGAATTATTTTGGTCTCCTAGGAAACAAAGACTTACCAGCTATTTCTTATTAGACAAGAACTCTTAACTTTTCCATTTTTTATGTGAGTGAGATTTTATATAATATAAACTTTACTGGCTCTGGACATGCTACAAAGACTATTGACAAATTTAATATATATTTTTAAATAATTTATTTGGCTTTAGTTTTATGAGTACATGTTTGCAGTACATGGTGGGACATGTAGGAGACACATTCTGATTCTTACAGGTTTAATGTATTTTTAATTAAGAAAAACAGTTGTTTCTTGATTTTTCTATGTCACACTGATATGAAACTGAGCTAGACTTCCGTGGTTTGGGTGCCAATTGTTCTTCCAAATCCCACATGTTAGAAACTTGGTCACTGGCACATGGCACTTTGGGGAGCTGATGGAACATTGAGTAGCTACGGCCTATGTGAAGGTGATAAACTAGAAAGGTTATGGAGGTCACTCAGTTTGGTTTTAGGAGATAATTAAGAATAAATTACAGGTAATGTATTAAAATCATGGAGCAACTCACAACTCTTTCATTTTTTTCTCAGAAAATGTGATGTAACGTTTTTACTTTTTCTGTCTGCTTTTGCTTAACTATAAAGAAAGAAACCTATGTTACAAAAGAAAAAAAAATCTTAACCAGTTTTTAAAAAACTTTCAGTTTCTGAATAATGAGTTTCTGACCTTCAACACAGGCAGTGAAGCATCTATGTTTATGTTTTGTTGAGAAATTATCAGTGAGAAATCCTTTTTTTTTTGGTACCGGGGTCAAACTCATCATAATTTGTGCTTGTCAGGCAGGTGCTTGTGCTGCTGATATATCTCCCTAGCCCTGATCAGAAATCTTAATCAAACAAAAGCCATAGGCAACCAGTAAGAGAACCCATGAAATGATATGAAACACAGAGCAAGATAAGAATGTAAGTTTTACTCACTGTATAATCTAAAGAAAAGTCATGAGAATAATAATTCAAAAAATTTGAACGCATTTCTCCCCCACCCTTCCTCTTTATGAAAAATAAATAGAAGACAAAACCCCACTGATAAGTTCAAGGTAGAACTTTGCAATTTATATAGGAAAAGTGAAATACATATAAATGAGTTCAACTGATAAGGAAATATAGTCACATCATAAATCAGTACTATTTTTCCATTGTCAATATTGTCAAGGGAAAGACAGGGTTTAGAAAAAGTGAATAGAAATAAACGTTTCCTGTTTTAGATGACAACTGTCTGTGACTTGGTAGAAGGCCCTGACTATTAAAAAGGAAGAGGAAGAAAGAAAATAAGGACCATGTTTTACTTAATGAAAGCAGTAATAAGCTTTAGAGAAGACAAGTAAACTTAGCAAGATTATGTTCACTACTAAAATTACCATGGTGCCTATTTTTTATTCTGGCCACTTTGAGATATTTGATATCATAATGAACTGTTGACTGTATTTGCAAACATTTGTAAAGTGCTCATTTACTAATACCTTCTAGTTGAAAATACTGTTTTCTGTTGCTGAAAATGACTTGAGCACCTGAAAATAATTCCATATCATTTAGTTTACTACATATGAAAATTACCTAAATTTAGTTCTCTAATATTTACTGCAACCTCAATAAACCATATTCTGGAGAAGGGAAAAGAATAAAGTCATAGTATGTATATAATTGCTTTCAACTTTCTTATGCTTTTCTATTTGTTATTAGAAACAACTTATAGTTAATGCTTTAGTGGTTACACTTTGGAAAGGAAATAATTTTATTACTAAAACTTACCACTTTTTACCCTAAAATATACTACATGTTTTTCAAATAGTACAGCAAAGTATTATAATTAATATAAATGCAGAAAAAATAAAAGTGAATTTGAGCACAAGAAGCATTTTGTACGCAAGAAGTTTAAGTTCATAATTGAATAAAATTGGTATAAATTTGTGGTTATTCATTGTTGAGAGACTGACAGTAAGCAATTATTACTTTAGATGTATTAGGTAATTAAGAAAAATTATCAAACAATATTAATATTCAAGAATGTTTAGATTTATTTAAAATTTGTCCATGATACAGAGTAACAACAAGTGATGGTTTACCATTGGTGCCTGGTGTTGAGAAATATCACATCAAATTTATTTTTACAAAAATTTTGGGAATACATTACTACTTTTACAGATGAAGGAAATAGTAATAGGGTTATTAAGAGATTGGTTCAGTGCCAAAAAAGTAGTCGTCTTAGATAGTTTTCTCTCATTGATGAGACAAAATACCTGACACCTAACATTAAGGAAGGACATGTTTATTTAGCTTACAGTTTGTGGTGGCTTCAATCTATAATCATCTGGCTCTAAGGTAGGAAGACATGACACAGAGGCAACACTTCAAGGCAGCGGAAGACAACAAAGGCAACAAGAGCAAAATGGCAAAAGGAAGCTGCTTTCTCTCCCTTATATTGCATGAGCGCTACCTGACTATGGGTGGGTGCAGTATTCGCTCCATCTTCCTCCCCTCCTCTTGCAGAGGATATTTACAGGATATTTTTTTAAAAAAGGAAGACTTTGGTTTCCTGAAGAACTATTTAAATTTCTAAATTTCTCAAGTTGATTCAGTGAATACCGTCTTAGAGCTTTAATGGCATGTCCTCTACACCATAGGTTATAGAACTGCACAGTTAATTAGTTAAGCTTTTAGATTTCTCAAGTTAACACAATGTATCAACCATTATGGTAGTAAATAGCAAAAACCGAATTTGAACAACAGTTGATAACAAAGTTTATAGATCTGTTCTGTTTTCCTTTTTCCCCAGAAACATCAAGCAACCACGTTATGTTTCTACAATTTAGTTTGACTACACATTTTCACCAAGCACAAATTTAAAGAATCTTTGCTACTACAATAGCTTGTTGTACTAAAAAAGTACGCCAATGGCTAAGGCTTTATGTTTCCTAACCCCTGGTGGTATTGAGCAACTTGTGGGCTATAATGTCTTTGTCTTTAAAAAGATCATTTGCATTAAACCGGGATTAAATGCATCCTCAGAGTATCTATCTAAGTTAATTGAAAATAGACTATTAAAATTCTGTTTTTCTGAGTTATATTCATTTCACCACCATTTATTATACTCATGTAGAAGTCAATAGTATGGAACATCACAACTTGTTTTATACATATATTCTTTTTAGATATTTAAATTGTTATGTATTTTTGCTTTTTATAAATTATGCCATGATTTTTCATCTTTCTCTTCTAGTAGATTCAGTGTTTATATTTTAATATTTAGATTTTCTATCCATATTGACAAATTTCATGCATGGTAATAGATAATTGTCTAATTTTAACTTTTGGCATGTGGAAAGTCAGTTTTTTTTTCCAGCGCCATTTATTAAAGAGGTTGTCTATCTTCTACTGAACACTTTTGGTCTCTTTGTCAAAGATGAGGTGGCTGAGTGTGTGTTTAGTAGTTCCTGTGTCTTCTGATCTTTTCTGTTGATCCTCAGTTCTGTTTCTTTACTAGTACCATGCTGACTTTAGCACAGCAGCTTTGTAGTACAATATGTAAGACAGGGATTGTGATGCCTCCTGTCTTGCCTTTGTTGCCCAGGGCTATCTTTGCTATTACACATCTCTTCTAGATACAGATGAATTTTAGGAATGCTTTCTCCAGATCTGTGGGGTATGCTAATGGTATTTATATCAATATCAGGATCATATTAAATCTGTATAACAATTTTGTGAGTATGGTTATTTTCACAATGTTGGTTCTTCCTATCCATAAGGAAGTAGAAATGTTCTTTTATCTCTTTTTTTCAGAGCAATGTAATTTTCACTGCATAGGCCTTTTAATTTCATTGTCAAATTGATTCATAATTATTTCATGTTTTAAGATGCTATTATCAAGGATGTAGTTTCCTAGATTGCTCTTTCAGGGCATTTTTTGATTGCTTATTGATTTTGTACAGGAATACTGTTGACCTGAGTTTTGACTTTGTATCCAGCTATGCTACTGAACTTGCTTATTAAAACTGAAAGTCCTTTGGTGAAAATTTTAGGGTCATTTATATGGTATGCCAAATTACCTGAGTTTAATGGTGAGTTACCTTTTTCCTTTACCTACCCTTGTTTCTTTATTACTTTCTGTTGTCTAATTGCTCTGGCTAATATTTAAGCAAGAAGTTCATGAACCAAAGTGTATGGGAAATACTTTAGAGGATCAACAACTGAGATCTCATCTTTTGAAAGCTTTTGCCCATAAAAAAGAATCACCAACAGTATAAAAAGAATTTACAAATTGGGAAAAAATTTTAGCCAACTGATCCTCAGACAAAGGATTTTTCTCTAGAACATAAAAAAAAAAATTGGAAAAAAAAAAAGAAAAAAACAAAACAAAACAAAAAGCTAGGCCTACACAATTCAAAGACCCAATCAAGACATGGGCTTCTGAGGTGAATATATACTTCTCAGAAGAAAAAATACAAATAACATACAAACATATGAAAATATGTTGAACACTATTCATCAATCATTCAAAAATGCAAATTAAACAATATTGAGATTCTATCTCACCCCATAAAAAATTGCTACCATCAAGAAATCAGGAAATAACAAATACTGGTGGGGCTGTGGGAAAAAAAGGAACCCTTCTCCATGGATGGTGGGAGTGTAGACTGGTATATCCATTGTGCAAATCAGTGTGTACATGCCTCAAAACTTGACATTAGGGGTCTATTTCAGCCAGCTATTCCTCTTATGTTATTTGTTGAAATAAAGAAAAAATGACCATATATTTATCATATATTTTCAATTGCTTAGGGTTCAGCAATCACAATCATCCCTCCGTATCCAGGAAAATTTGATGCTAGAGCTCTCCATCGACTCCCGTCAGTGAATGCTCATCTCATTTGAAAAGTGTTTACATTTTATGTTGAATTTCCTCTAACTTATTGCCTTGAATTAGTGCTTATACCAACAGCAAATTATGTCAGGACTTTCAGTATTCCCAGCTCATTTCTAGTCAATATACATTAAAAGCTACCTCAAAATGTGTACTTTTTCTTTCTCTTCATGCATTCCTGCAGTTCTGAGATTTTATATATATATGGAGAGAGAGAGAGAGAGAGAGAGAGAGAGAGAGAGAGAGAGAGAGAGAGAGGAGAAAGACTGGGCGTTGTGAGCTATGCCTGTAACCTGTAATCCCAGCTCTTGGCAGATTGTAAACAGGTGGCTCAGTAGGAATCTCATCTAGTAGTGCGACCCTTAACACCCTATAGACTTCCCTAAAAGGCAAAAAAATTTTTAATTTTAATGAGAAAGCAATAGCAATGAGACAGTTTCAAAACAGGTTAGTAGGACAGTTACAATAATTAATACATTGCATATTGTTATCTCCATAGTAGTTATTCAGAGTACAAGATGCAAACATGATATCTTATCTAAGCAGTATTAGCACAAGTCTTCCTTCTTACTGAACTAAGGGAAAGTAGTTGTGTATCTATCCTAGCTATTTTGTGTATATATATACATATGTACATATACACATGTATATATATACATATGTACATATATGTATATATATACATAGGTATATATATATATATATAATAGCTAGGGTAGATATACAATACCTTGCCTTGTATTATGTTCAGTCTGTGATAAAATTCAACTATTGGGTTCTTGATATATATTTATTTATGATCATTTTAATATTTGCTGTTCCAGAGTATTAAGTTATTTCTTACAATTCTCTTTCTGCACCAGAATTCATCCTTAGTCATTGATTTTTTTCTTCTACACTCTTGAGCACATTTATTGCACTTTTAAAATTTGTTCTAAATGGCTTGTCATTTAATATGAGAATGATCTGTAGTTCTACAATTTTGGCCTGTTTTATTTAATTCTTACTTTCACTTACCTGCTCAATACTTAAAATATTTAAATTTCATGTCTCAGATATATATATATATATATATATATATATATATATATATAGTTTAAAAATATTAACTTAATATAAGTTTTATTATTATAAAATTATTAAAATGTTCTTTTAGAAATATTTTATTAGCCGGGTGTGGTGGCGCACGCCTGTAATCCCAGCACTTGGGAGGCTGAGGCAGGAGGATCGGTGCGAGTTCAAGACCAGCCTGGGCTACGAAAGTGAGCTCAAGGCCAGCCTGAGCTGCATAGCAAGACCCTGTCTCAAAAAGACAAAAAAAAAAAAAAAGAAAAAAAAGGAAATATTTTATTAATCGTGTTGCTAAAATACAGATTTTACTGATATCTTTATTACCTTAACTGGAGGATTTAGTTCTATCAAATTTTCACTTAGTCTTATGTTCATTGTCTGCTGTCCAATACGTCTTAAGGGTCAGTTTTAATAACGATGCTTTTAATTTGAAATAATTTATTAGTCCCTTGTCTTTGTTTTAGGGGATTCTAATGGGCTGTACTGGTTCATCCTTAGAGCATCTGTAATAAAGCTAGTTACATGTTATGTTATTGTGTAGATAGAGTGATGGCCAAAACCACCACTCCATCTGTTTAGGAGGGTAGTTTAAATAGTGTAAATCAATGTATGAAATATTTAAAATAGCATAGAATGTGATTTTTGATTTTGAACAAAATTTTTAACAAAACCAAAAGCCTATTAATAAAATGAGGGGAATGGGAAGAAAATGCAGCAAGATTTCATTGCATAAATGCATACTCTAAAAGTCTATTATATTGGTGCTAATGAGAATGTTAAGGCTCATTTCTTGTCCCTTTAAGACAAGATGAGTTGTGAGGGTGTTAACATCTAAATGGCTCATCCCGTAGCCTGCTGCTCCTCATATAATGGCTGTATCTTCTTTTTGTCCATCTTTTCTAACTTGTAGAAGATTGGAATCCATCTTTGAGCCAATTTTTAACCTCTATTGATATAAAAATCATTTGATGTAGAATTCAATGTTGCAAAGTTTTGAAAATTAGATTTCTGTTAGTCATTTTAAATAGCATGGGCACTAGATTCTAACAGACATAAATCAAATATCTGAGATATGGTTTATAGCTTGAAGGGTTGATACTAGTGGAAAGTTCACTACATGTTGATTTACTCATTTGAGGATAATAAGCAGAATATCTGTTGCAGGATCATTGTAAAGTGCAGCATCATTTTATATATATATATACATATATATATATATATATATATATATATATATATAGTGAAGGCAACCATGTCTGATGTATTATAAACAATTGAAAATCTTCCTATTATAATTTTAAGTGAAAAAAAACAACATCACAGTAATGATCTTCCTTGAAGACACAACTACAAGCACACTCAGCGAAGATATCTTTGACAGAGGGACTAAGCATGTTCACTGAAAGAATTATAGCCTCTTCAATAAATGGGGCTGGGAAAATTGGCTTTCCACATGCCAAGGGCTAAAATCAGACCCATGTCTATCACTACACACTAAATCAATGTCAAAGTGGATCAAAGATCTTAGCATTAACACAGAAACACTAAATCTGCTGAAGGAGAAAGTGGGTAGAAATCTTGAAGACATAGGTATAGGCAGTGAGTTCATAAACAAAGAGCAAACTCTATGGGAATACTTCAAAGAATCAACAACTGGGATCTCATCATATTGAAAGCTTTTATACATTAAAAAGAATCACCAACGTAGTATAAAGAAAACACATATATTAGGAAAAATATTTAGCCAACTGTACCTCAGACAAAGGATGTCTATCTAGAACATATAAAGAATTTTAAAAGCCTACGGTAAAATTCAAAGGCCCAGGGGACTTTCAGTTTAGCTCAATGGTTTAAGCACCTGCTCAGGTAATCCCAGTCAGGCACAGGAGACAGTGGTTCAATCCCCATGCCCACCCTAAAGGCAGCCTGAGCCAGCTTAAAAAAATAATAAAATAAACCCTTCTCAACTTTTATTTTTTTAAAGAATTCTAAAATATTTATTTATTTATTTATTTTTCTTGTTTCAGAACCTTTGTTTGTTTATTCACTCATTTTTATGGCCAGCTCAGCCCGCCCCAAGTGCAGGGCTGTCACAGCATGTGGTGCTGGGGCTGCCCAAGCTTTCCCAAGCAGGCGCTTTAGACCACAGAGCCATCCTGCCGGGCCCACCCTTCTCAGCTTTTGGGGGGCTTGCCTGATAGTTCAGTTGGTTAAGGCACATGGTTCGACAAAGTCTCCCTGGCACCAGGGACCGTGGCTTGATCCCCACCCCCATATGGAGCATGTGATCTGCCCTTAAGGCAGCCTCAGCCAGCCCCCCTCCCCGCAAAAAATTCAAAGGCCCAATCCAAATTTGGACATCTGAGATAGAGATACTTTTCAGATGAAGAAATGCAAATGGCAAACAAATACATGAAAAAATGTTCAACATCATGGATCATTTGAGAAACAAAAGTTGGTGATGCCGGTGGAGTTGTGGAGAAGAAGGAACCCTTGTTCCCTGTGGTGGGAATGTAGACTTCTGGAACCACTATGGAAATCAGTGTGGAGATTCCTCAAAAAACTACGGTTAACAGTCTCATTTGACCCAGCTATTCCCCTCTCAGATATTTCACATGTGTACACATCATATTGTCTCCCTAGTGTTAGAACCTGAAAGAGTAAATAAAATCTGAAAATTATAATAGATACTGTGCAACAGAAAGAAACTGTTCAAAGGAAATGAAAAACTAAGAATAGAAAAAAGAGGAAAGAAAAAAAGCAGAGAATATACATGTCTATACACAAGATATCTTGGATAAATGTACTGCTCATTTCTAGTGTTCTACTGAAAGTAGTTAATGCTTAAATTTTATCTTTTTAATTTTTGATCAACTTTTCATGCTTATATCTGGTGATGTGAACAACTACTTGAAGATAACAGTATGTAATGTAACAACTTGTTGAAATCCTATCATTTTGTTTAGTGAAATTCTTTATATTTTCTGTTTTTTAATGAACTTTTATTGTTTTCTTCTCTTTAAGAAACTAAAAGGATAGAAACTAAAAAATCAGTCTTAAGAAACTTGCAAGCTTCAATGTTATAATGAAATGTGTTTCATTTCTCCATTTTTTTTCATGGAGGGAGCAGATATACATAAATTGTCACTCACATTTTTTATTTATTTTGAAGATTCAACAGAAGAAAGAAGTAAATGTAGTGAAAGGACATAGTCTTTTAGACATAGGACATAGCCTTATGTCCCCTTCTCTAGAAGAAGGAGTCAATCAAATATGAGAGCTACCATAAAGTAATTAAGTAGCCATCCATTGTTATTGCCACTAATATCGAACTTTCCACTGCTATTTCGATAATGCACCTCCCTTTGGGGAAAGACTAACCCATAATAAATGTATTTCTTACACCTGAGCAGCCACACAGGTATTCACATTTACAAGCAGTAATATTTTCTTTTACGGTTTCTCCCTAAGGTACTTTATATCTTTCTAGTTCATAGCAAAAACATAAAAAATTTCAAATCCAAAGAGCTAAAAAACCTCTAAAAGTTTGCACGCTTTAGAGACAGAATTATAAGTATGTATTTTGGTACAGCTTAAAATTTGTTTTGTAACAGTTAATGTTCTTACCACTTTATTATATATATATATATATATATATATATATATATATATATAATGATGAATAGTTATAAACATAAAAATGTTGATATTAAATGTACTATGTACTTCTATAAAAGCAAATTTGTTTGATGTGTTTTTCTAGCAAATAAATCAAGTCTATAATGACAGTGCACTTTCACATGTATGTCATTTACCTATATCATACAAAATATATTCTAAGTGACAAATATAGATACATTTAAAAATAACATGAAACAATAGTTTAGCTCAAATAATTTATTTTCATCTGAACACTGAACCCATCAAGGAAAAAAAGAAATATCTTTTCCTTACTTACTGTGAGGTTTATAATGGACATGGCTATGACAAAAGACAAATTAATGGAAAGAAGCATACTAATCTATTTAATATAGATTTTATGTGACAAAAGAGCTGTTACAAATAAGACTGACATAAAATGGTGTATTTCAATTGAGTAACATGCAGAAATGTTTTTGAAAGGCAAAGGGGCATGATTTAATGGCAATAAGTTGAAGGAAAATTAGCATATGTTTCTTGCATTCCTTATGTGACATTTTTGCTCTTTGAGTGCATGGTAAGAGACCTATCATATAAAGGAAATCACTAGAGAGGGGCATAAGAAGGTGCCAGTGACCTGCCTGCTTCTGCTTTGTCAAAAGCTAATGTAACATACTTGAAATATTGTGTGTGAGCTCTGTTGAAATACAATCTATATTCTATATTTTAAATATGTATATATATATATATATATATATATGTACATGCTTTTTGTTATATTTTTCAGTAAAGTGATATACTTGCTGAAATTGTATATAAAATCATAGTAAATTTATAGTTATTTCAGTAATAAATCTTGCATATCTCTGAGTTGTACAGATAGGGTAATTTCATATTAGCTCTATACAATTTACCCGTTTTCTTCCCTTTGCATTACAAAACTATAGTCACTGGTAGCCTGAAATATAATAGAGTTTATATATAGCAATAAAGTTAAATTTGAAATAAGTTCTTCAGAAAGAATAACTTGAATAACCAAAACTTTATTCTGCACTTTCTAATTATAAATAATTTAAATACACTTTTCTTTGTATCTTTAGATGCTAATTACAATGTAATCTCAAGCTGCTGTTGATCTCTGGAGAGGTTTGCATGCCTGGTTACCATGTCTTTGTCTTCAGGCATAGCTCTCTTCAGATTCAATTCCAGCCAGTCTTGCTTGTCTTTTTCACTGACTCCCTCAAGGAGCTGGTCGCTCTTTGAATGTCTGTTAATTTCTATCTAATTTAGCTGCGTATAATACTGCTAACTGTGGTTTCCCTAAAGCAGAATGCATGATAACTTAAAAACCTCTGGTTTCTGTCCCCTCCAATATTTACTGTTTTTTCTTGCTAAATGAATTATTGCATCTCGTCATTCCCTCTGCCCCAGCCTCAAGTAGTGAAGGTGCTGCTCTCTGTACCTGTGAGTTCAATTGGTTTTCCATCCCAGTATACAAGATGTAGCATAGTCATTGTTTGTACCAAACAAATATGTGCAATTATAATTTGTCAGTTTTGATAACACAAAAATTAAAAGACAAAAATATTAGCTTTAGGGATGCTTAGAAGCTCCTACTTTCTTTGTCAAAAATTCAAATGTTTTTCTTTAGGGCATGGCCAATGAAAGTACAATAGCCATTTTCTTCCCCTCTGGGTTTATCATCTTCCGATCCTTATGTTGTCTCAATTTGTAAATTTTCCTGAAAGTATTCTCACTTAAAAACTTAATTGGAATTAGTCGATGAGCTGTCCTTCTTGCTTGACTTTCTACTCTAGAGCAGCATGAAAGAACCTTAATAGGGGTCATCTGTGCAATTAGAATTGAGCTAAGTATATAATATTGAGGGCAATAGTAACTTTTATTGAATCTTAAAATTCCCATGAATAACTATGATAACAAATATAAGAATGATAAGGGGAAATATAAAGGTATTAACTGGGATCCAGGTGCATTTATATACATTTCTGAGAGGTAGTCTTGACAATGGTGAGGAGCCAAACGGTGCTGAGGTTGAATTAAGTTTAATTCTACTTACTTGGCTTCTTATTTGTGAAGTAATATTGATCGAATTTCTTGATGTCTCTTTGTCTCAGTTGCCTTGCCTGTAAAGTGGGATAAGAATATCATCTATCTATTTCATATATTGTTGCAAGAATTTTTTGGTGGTACCAGAGATTAAACTCAGAACCTTGGGCTTGTCAGGCAAAAGCTTATTCCACTGAGCTATTTCTCCCCAGCCCTGCAAGAGTTGACTGATATACAGATTTATAAGTTCATAGGCAGCACTCAAAATTTAATAATTTGTAAGCAATATGCAATAATTACAATTAAGCTTAAGACTAACCATCCATTTACTTCTTTCTAATCACATGTTGGCAGAAGACCTCAAAACTATACTAAGAGTTGGACAAAGATTTGTGGTTGATAAGTGACACAATTAGGATCCAATCAATTATCATGCACTTTCTGCTAGCTCACCCTACTGGACTGCTTTTGTAGAGATAGAAATTTGTAGTCCTGATTTAAGTCTGTATATTTTATTATGAGTTATATGATTACAGAGTCAGAAATTATAATGTTTAAGAAAAGGAAAGCAGAAGTGAGTACACAGTCATAAGCGTTTCATAGCAAATTGTTTCTCTCAATGTAGTCCAATGCTTTTGACACTGAGTAAAAATCCTCTTAGCAACAGGCTGACTTTTCATTAATTTTTATTTTTCGAATAGAGGGTTTTATTGGATTCAAAAAATATATTGAGCAAATGTATATTATGCAAGGAGACAAATTAATTAGCTAATTAATATAATTAAGAACAAGAGGAATGCATGATTTAAGAGAAAACTATACTTTCTGGGGATCATAAAAGTAAATAAACTTCCTTCAAAAGTTCTATGCACTTTGTAATTCAGACTGCAGAGAGCTTGGGTTGCTAGTATTCTCCATGCTGTCACTTTCCAAAGCGATAGCTCCTTCCACTCATTATAGATAGAAAAGGACTGTGAAGCTTTAGAAAGTTAAATGCAGGTGCAAAGCTGTTGCTCCTAGCCTAGGAGATAAACTTTATGCATCCAGGAAGACTGTCCAAAATGTCTCAACTGTGACACCACAGGTTTAGGATGGTTTAAGAAAGATTAAGTCAAGGAAAGGGGAAGTTCATTTTGTGCTTATAGGGTTTTTAGCCACGTACATTCAGAAGAATAAACTGCAAAGTAATTAAGAGCAGTTCTGAACTCAGACTTGCTCAGTTTATTTCTGATAGGAGTTGATATTAAATGACTTTTGTGTTCAATTTCAATTACCTTGGCTAAGGCTATGAAAACGAAATCCCATGCATTTTTGTACCCTAACACTCTGGACTGAGAAAAATTACTGAGCATAAGAAAAATGTTAATATTTGAGTTATTTTTTCAAAAAAACTTAAGACTATTAGAATTTAGTTTTATACACGTGTCAAACTTTTTGTTTGGTTTGGAAAAAGAATCATTTTAAGCAGTAATCAGTTATTTTAATGAAATTTGCACCATAACTATTCATTTAGGCCTTTGCTTTAAGATGAATAAACGTGACAATTTTTAAGTATGTTTACAATTATTTTGTTACATTAACTGACAATGTGAGAAATGTTACATGATATTGTTTCAAGTACCATATTCTCATTCGGCTTTAACATAGCAGCACAAGCCTACAGCATATGCTCCATACAGGTTGATTTGTGGCTTAATTCAAATACAATAGATTGGAAGCCATTGAACCACTGAAATACAGGAGACAATTCCATGTATCTCTTAGAAACCTAGTCACCG
This sequence comes from Myocastor coypus, assembly GCA_004027025.1. Lineage (NCBI taxonomy): Eukaryota > Metazoa > Chordata > Mammalia > Rodentia > Myocastoridae > Myocastor > Myocastor coypus. The sequence continues at coordinate 22,664 of PVJA010007002.1, forward strand.
CTTTCAGATGTTTCTTATTTGTATGAATTGAAATATACAGAGTCGTGATGAGTCAGACAGAATTTCCACTTGCCTTCCTCGTACCATTTTGACATAATTCTCCCACAAAAGCCAGAAGTAACAATGCAATGCTGTGGGAATTATGGAGTACAGTGATTTCAACATGCGGCTGAGAAGCCCTGGTAGGCATGAACTCACATGATTTATGCTCAGGGAGACATGGACTTCAAGAAAGCCACTGAGCAGCAGAGAAGTCACTTTCCATGAACACTTCTCTTTGTTTTCATGGATGGAAAGATGAAAAGAATTGTACATGGTAAACTTTACATTTTTTGTCTTTCCTCATCGTCTCTCTGACTTCATCAGTTATAACCCCTAACTGTGAGGTTTTGGTTATTCTTACCTAAATATTAGCCACAAGAGCAAAAGATAAACTGGTGTTGTACATTGTCAGTGACTCATGCCCTTGTTAGCACAGAATCTCCAATTTTATCTATGGGTTAATCAAATGTAATTGGCCCAGACTCACACCACTGAGAAGTTCAAAATGTTTAAATTATACTGTGCTGCTTCTTATCATTAAAAAACTGAATTAGTAACTTGGAAACATTTCATTTCAAAAATTTTTAAATTCCTTCCAGTGTGAACTATGGGTGTATCTGCTATGCATGCATTCATCTCTCTCTCTCTCTCTCTCTCTCTCTCTCTCTCTCTCTCTCTCTCTCTCTCCATCTATGGTATCTGTCTACATACAAAAGCATTCAAACTTAATGTAGGTTTATATCTTAATAAACTCATAGATCAGAAATATTTCTAAGTACTAAATTCACCAGATATTATTTGTACAAGCACCTTAAAATTATTTACTTGTAGTATATGTAGTTTAGAGATGAGAAAACTATTACGTGAAGGTCAAACTTCCAAGAAGCTGATCCTGTCACTCTGCCCTCACCTCTGAAAAGAGAATAAGTTAGGTAAGTAAATGTAGGATACAGCTCCCTTGGGTGTACCTGTTGGGTTGTATTTTTGTGAGCATACTGAGAAACTCGTGGTCAAGAGAACCATGAAGGGCCTGCTTGGTAGCTCAGTGTACTAAAGCTCCTGCTTAGGCATAATGCAGCAGCCAAGATTTGATCCCTGGTGTGCCATGCCAGCCCGGTCTGTGCCAGAGGGCGCTAAAGTGGCAGTGGAGACAGGGCATGGTGGAGTGCACCTCTAATCCCAGCATTTTGGGAGGCTGATAATAGTAGAATCACTATGAGTTCTATCTGTGTAGTGAGACCTGGTAGACCTTGTCCTAAATACAGAAAGAAAAAAATGAAGAGAACTATGAAGAACTTTGCAAAGCAGGAGGGGAAGATATGGCCATAGAAACCAAAGCTTGCATAGGAGTACAACCCATTGAATAATCAGAAGATAAGCTATGTTAAGAGATTTGAAGAACAAAGTCCTAGGGTCAGCTTTCTGCTGATCCAAGAAGAGTCTTTTTTCTTACAGAGCCCTCAGTATCTATAGTTCTAACGGCTCTGTAATTGACTAGTGTATTAGTGTTATTTGTGTAAGTTAATATTTAATTGCTAAGTCATGCTGAAATCTTAATTCAGCTTTTCCTAACAATTTCAGCCTGTTCTGAGCCACATCTCACCAGACATCAATTGTGTAATACATAGTACTAAATTTACCATAACAGAAACCATCCATAGTTCTACAATCTTAGATACTAGAATCAATAGGTTAGGCTTAAAGTGCCTGAGTCCTTCTCTATAGTGATTAAGTAACACCCACTAAAGGCAATTTCTGGATATTTATACATGCTTTTAAAATGATTACAGGGGCTGGTGAGATAATTTTGTGGACTAAAGCACCTGGTTAGGTAAGCATAGGGACCGAGGTTCGATCCCCAGCACCACATGCCATAACAGCCCCCCCCTTCGGGTGGGCTAAGCTGGCATCAGAGTCTGGGCATAGTGGTGCGTGCCTATAAACCCTGCACTGGGGAAGCGAAACAGGAGGATCACTATGACTCTGAACTACACAGTGAGATTCTATAACAACCAAATGCATTAAAAATAATTAAAAAAATAAAATAAATGCATAGCTATAGAGCGAGCTCAGTGGTTTAAGTTCCTGACTAATAAGCAAAATGTCCTGAGTACAATCCCCGGTACTATAAATAAATAAATGAATAAATAAATAAAACAAATGAGTACAAGCTGCCAATAAGCCAATAAGCATATAAAAAATGTTCAATATCATTGGCCAGAGAAAAGGAAATTAAAACAATTTTAATTGCAACTATAGTCTAACTTTAAAAAGAATGACTAACACCAAGAAATTAAATAATAACAAATGACTGGAAGGCTATGGAGAAAAACCAATCCTTATATGTCATTAGTAGAAATATGCATGAGTACAATCATTATAGAAATAAGTGTAAATATTCTTCAAAAAATTACAATGAGAGATTTTATTTTATCCAGCCGTTTTCCTTGTAGGTCTTCCTTAAGGAGTTAAGGACACCATATTATAATGATATATGCACATCTATATTTATAGTAGATCAGTTGCTCCCAGCTAAATCTTGGACTTAGCCTATGTGTCCGTCAACAGATAAAATGGGCAAAAATGTGATTTCTATACATAATAGGCTATTTATATCCCCCTTTTTTGTTTTTCTTTTGTCAGAGATGGTGTTCCATTGCTGTTAGAGAAACTGTATACACAATAAAGTATGCACAATAGATTATTTCTAAGCTTGAGCCATCTGTAGGAAAAGAGGTGCACCTTGAAACCAAAATGTTAAGAGAAATAAATCATGTACACAAGCATAACTGTATCGTGATTTCTCTTATGTGAGAGACATAAAATGGAAATGAAGAGTAAAATGAAAGACTGATCTAGAATACCTCCCTTCATAAACAATTTTTTTTCACAAAGAGAATTCAGCAAAATTTTGCTTCCATTTTAAAACTCTGCTTTGCTTGACTAAAAAGACTGTGGTCATCCTCCCCAGAACTGTGGAACAGATCAAGTTTGTGAGCGAAAATATCAGTATAATAAGAAACAGGGATCAAGATCCTTTGGGAAACTAATGGGATCCCAGTGGGAAAGCAATCAAGAGATAAAGGGAAGCGGAGGAAGGGAAAGAGAAGGGGACAAGAAGAGAATTAGGATGCCTTACGAACATAATCCAGATTCCCATGAAGAATGTGTTTATGTACTGCAAATAGATACCATAATAAAACAAAGTGAAAATTGAAAAATGTTTAAAACATTTTTGATATTCTAATATGTGTCTTTAGAATACTGTAATGTCAAACTTTACATGTAGTAGGTGTGAAAACAATAAAACTTAATAGCAACTATGCTATTATGTTCATTTGTGTTTTATTTCAAGATACTAGAGTAAATTTAACATAGCTGCTCCATATAGGACATTGGAGAATCAATAACTAAAAATCATGTTGTGAGAAGTCCTGAATAATCTCTCAGATGATAATTTTTCTCAACTTACATTAAGGGAAATCTGTACAAAATTATTTAAGTCAATCTTATAAGACGTTTTACTTGGAATCTTGAAAGAGATCTTTCTCCAAAGGGACAATTTGAAGAAAGTGGTGCATGGTCAATTGGCAGGCAATGCATCCGACAAATGCTACTATAGTTGTTCAAGTCGGAGACTCTTCAAGCTATACTGATTAAACTTTTAGGAATTAATTAAGACTCAAAGACAGAATGTTTCACAATTTGTGTGTTACATCTGATGTAAAGCTGAACCAACCCAATATGGTAGAAGTCATATAGGCCAATGAGGGGTGGATTAAGGAAGAATGCAGAATTCTTACAGGTGGCTCACACCAGTGTCCTAATCTCTCATTCTCTTAAACATATTCATTGAGTGCCTATCATTCCAGGCATCAATGAATATAATGATTAATGTGTGCCAATCATTAGTGTTAAATATAACCTATGTTATATTAGAGTCAAATGTGAAAAATAATATTGTAAAATATAAACTTATAATAAATGATATTAAGAAAATGAAAAGAATGAAGAAATAAAGAAGGAGATGGGACTGGACAGATGTTCAGTGGACTAAAGCACCTGCTTAAGCAGGCACAGGGAACAGAGGTTCCATCCTCTGGGGTGCCGTGTCAGTCCCATCCCTGGCGCTCTCTGAGATGGTGATTGAGACAAGGCGTGGTGATGTGCACCTGTAATCTCAGTGCTTGGGAGGCTGAAAAACAGGAGGATCACTACGAGTCTGATCTGTGTAGTCAGATCCTGAAGACCCAGTACTAAATACTAAAAATAAAGGTAATTTATAGGTTTGCTAATAAACACATTTGAAATGCTGTTAGCGAGAGAACTGACTGAAATGATAGAGTGACACAAATATTTAACATGTAAGTATTTGAAGCAGAGGCTGGCCAAATAGCTCAGCAGACTAAAGTACCTGCTTATGTAGAGCACAGTGGCCCGAGTTCGATTCTGGCATGCCATGTGGGCCCTGCCCCCGGGGTCACTGAGAAGGTGAATGAGACTGGGCATGGTGGTCCATGCCTGTAATTCCAGTGCTTGTGAGGCTCAAAACAGGAGAATCATTAGGAGTCCAATCGATTTATGTAGTGAGACCCTGTAGACCCTGTAGATAAAAACAAAACAAAACAAACAAAACACGCATTTGAAGCAGAAAGCACAGCATGTTTAAAAGTATTTGAGAAGAAATGGGATTGAAGTGTCTAGTGTTCAACAGAAGCTTATGAGTAAAATATGGTGAACAATTTGAAGAATGAAAGATATAGTTTAAAAAAGTCTACGCGTTCAGTCCTTGAGACAGCCAAATAACTGTAGCTCCTCAAAAAAATGCAAAGAAAAGCAAAGAATAATCGACTCTTCTTATAAATACTGGAAATGGATTCTTTTTAGCCTCAATAGTATCACTTTTCATAAATAGCATATATGAAGAAGAAATACATGGTCAAATAGATTTAAGAATTAGTGAGTTCAAAACATCATTATGAATGTTTCTTTTCTTGCAGAATTTAGAACTTTCATAATTTGACTTGTGTTAAATCTATGATTACAATCAATGTTTTAAAATATTGACTGGTAGATAGCATGGTGATCTAAGTACCTGCCTGGAAAGCTGAAGGACCTGGGTTCAAACCCCAGTATCACATTCACTGTAGGCCCAGGAACACTGGATAAGCCATACTAGCCGCCAAAACAAACAGGGTGGTGCTCACCTGTAATCTCAGAACTAGGGAGGCTAAGACAGTATGATCACTGTGAGTCTGAGCTGTATAGTGCGACCCCATACCAAAAAAGTAGATAAATACAAGTTTTTAAAATAAAATATATTATTCCTAATGACTTTCATAGATTTTTTTCTGCTAGAATTTCTGAATCCCCTTAGAAATCATTAATCTTGATCACAAACTTTAAAAATGCTCTTCACAGTGAGAGATAAGTAAAAACAGAATAAGAACTGAATTCTATTCTCTGTGTTACTCATCACTATAAGGGAAATAGAGACACTCATACTTGGTAAAAAAAAAATTAGTTTACTTGGAAAGAAGTTTTGCAAAAGATTATGGCTCTAGAGGAATTGGCTTGCCAAGGAAATCAACTCAATAGGTATTACTTCTACAGATATTTCAAACTGCCCTTTCTCCTTCTAAACTTTCAATTATGTCTCACAGACCTTGAATATTACATTTCTCCCTTATACATTTTTTTTTTTTTTTTTTTTGTCATTTTGAGACAGGTTCTCGCTATGCAGTTGAGGCTGGCCTTGAGCTCACTTTTGTAGCCCAGGCTGGTCTCAAACTCGCACCGATCCTCCTGCCTCAGCCTCCCAAGTGCTGGGATTACAGGCGTGAGCCACCACGCCCGGCTTATACATCATTTTTGTTTTTGAGACTTTGGTCTTTCAGTCAAACATGGACTAAAAATATTAAATGGAAAATTTCAGAAATAAACAATATAGGTTTTAAATTATATTTTGATCTTCGTAGCTTGATGAAAGCTCACTCCATTCCATTCTATCACATCTAGGATATAAATCTTACTTCTCTTCAGTGTATTAACATCATTTAGGTTGCTCATCTGCTACTATGTGCTCTGTGGCTTACTAGACCAGCTGATACAGCAGTGCACTGTTTGGGTATAGGGTTCTATACTTTGACGTAATATCTCCACTGGAGATTTTGAAAGATATTCCCCATAGTAAAAGTGAGATTGTTTTACTATTTTTCAATCCCTACATGCTTTTCAAATTCTTTATTTCTCTCTTCAGTTTGAAGGTTCTACTAATAATAATTTTGATATTCATCTCTTATTGTGTTTATTTTATTTGTGAAATTTTCCTTATCTTAAAATACTCATTTCTCCACTGAAATTACTCTTTGGTTTTGCATCCTGTCTACCTATTAGAGCTTTGACTTGTTACTATCATGATTTTTTTTTAATTATCTGTGAGATATTGGAAGATCGTATAGTTCTAGAACTCTGTTTATATGATTGATTGATTATTTCCTTAGGAAAATATTAACTTATTTTCTTGTCTTATATGCTACTTTCTTGGGGGAGTTAAAAGCAGATTTCTCCTCCAGGATAAACAAATTAGACAGTTTTTGAATGCTTAGAAATAGAGTTGTATTCTTCTTTCAGGTCTTTAGTGTGGAAAGTTGAGAAACATAGTCAGAAACTGAGCTGGATTTAAGTTTTTTTTGTGTGTGTAGTTACCCTCCTTTGCTATGAATTTAAACTTTATCAGGAGATAGGTTATTCTTTGGGTTGCTGTTGGTGTATCAGGGGCTTTTTCCTATGTCTTCTCTACCTTCTTGCTTTAGTATTTTGATCTTCCCTGTCAGCTATGCCTCAGAAAAGTCTCTTTCTTCCAAGTCACGCATTAATAGATGCTTGCTGACCTAACCATGAATATATATATATATGAAATTTCTGCTGCTCTGAAAAAGCTTGTCTTAGGCCAACACCTAAGTGGTATGTCAGGCGGATGTATGCTTCCCCACATGCTTCCTCCTCTCCAGGAGCTGTGTGTGGCTCTCGTACACCAACCACACTGCCAACAGACAACATTCTGTTTTTTCCAAAAAGTGGGTTGAAGAAAGGGATGGTGGAGAAATGCCTTACCTCTCAGAGGCGCCTTCACCAGTTTGTAGTATAAAGCAGACTTTCTCAGGGATCTTCTGAAATTTCTGAGTGCACAATAAAATCTATATATAGAGGCTCTTATTTAAATTCATCAGTATTATTGGTCCATTTTAATATGATCATGTTCATAGTAGGGATGCTGTTCCTGTAAATGAAGTATCTTTTTTCCCATTCCCTACCTTCCAATTAAGCCTCCAACCGTTCTTCTACTCCTAATATACAAAAGCTAGGTTTCCATTTTTCTTTTTTTTTTTTTTTTCTGTTTTTCATTTCCATTCCTTCCTTTTTTTCTTTTGGCAAACTGGGGGTTGAACTCAGGTCCTTGCATTTGCCAGAGAAGCATTTATTCTACTGAGCTATCTCCCCAGCCTCCCCCGCTTTTCTTTTTTTTTTTTTTTGATAGTACCAGGAATTGAACTCAGGACCTTGCACTTGCCAGGCAGGCATTTATTCTACTGAGCCACCTCCTTGGCCTCTGTGCCATTCCTTCCTTGCTACCTTCGCCTCCCTTGTTTCCCCTCCCAAATGAGCATCATCCTATTATTTACTCTTTCAGTTTCTCACACCAGAGAAGCCATGAGACATTTATATATGTGTGTTTGATTTATTTTACTTACGACTATGACTTCAAGGTCCATCCATTTATCTAGAAATATCTCAAGTTTATCCATCTTCATTGCTGAGTAATACTTCTCTATATGTTTGGAAAAACACATCTTTTTACCCATTCATCAACTGATGGGTGTTTGGGGTCTTTCCAAGAGTTAGCCATTGCAAAGTGCACTTCCATCCACATGAGCTTGCATACATTGCTGTGGCATGGTGTTTTTAATCATTTCAGGAAATTGCCAAGAAGGGAAATGTGTGTCTCAAATGGAACCTCTAAATTCAGTTCTTGGATGAAGCTGCACACTGATTTCCAGGGTAGTTGCTCCACTCTACGTTCACACCAACAGTGGAAAAGGCATCCTTTTTCTCCACAACTTGCCAGAATTTGTTATTGGTTGATTTTCTTACACTAGTTATTCTTTCTGGGGCAAAATGGAATCATGCTGTTGTTTTAATTTTGCTCTCTCAAACGACCAGTGATAATGAACACTTTTTCATGTATGTATTTTGTATTCCTACTTCTTCATCTGAGAAGTATCTATTCATATCAAATGTTGACTTTTTTTTTTTTTTTTTTTTTTTTTTTTTTTTTTTTTTTTTTTTTTTTTTTTTTTTTTTTTTTTTTTTTTTTTTTTTTTTTTTTTTTTTTTTTTTTTTTTTTTTTTTTTTTTTTTGTGGGACCAGAGTTTGAACTCATGACCTTGCACTTGCCAGGCAGGTGCTTGTGTCACAGAGCTGTCTCTCCAGCCAAGATGCTGACTTTTGAATTTGCTCTTTACACTTGCAGAATCTGTTTTTTTAGTTCTTTATGCATCCCAGACATTAGTCTTTG
>PVJA010007002.1:31383-70662 GCA_004027025.1 Myocastor coypus
TTTTTTTTTTTTTTTTTTTTTTTTTTTTTTTTTTTTTTTTTTTTTTTTTTTTTATGAAGTCTTTACCTGCACCCATGTATTCAAGAGTTCTACCTGTTCTATCTTTCAGAAGATTTAGCATTTCTGTTTTATTATTTAGATATTTGATTCATTTGGATTTTAGCTTAGTGCATGGTGAGAAATATCAGTTTAATTTTAAACTTTTAGGGGCCAGCGAGATGGTTCAGTCGTCTAAAGCATCTGCTTAGGCAAGCTTAGGCAACTGTAGGGACCATGGTTCCATCCCTGGCACCACATGCTGTGCCAACCCCACCTGAAGGGCATGTAGAAAGCCAATTTTTAAAACACCCTTTATTAAAGAGGGTATCTTTCTTCCAGTTACCTGTTTGGCCATTCCTTAAAGCTAGTATTGCAGAGGATGACTGAAGCTGTTTTTATATCTTCTAATCTGTTCCACTGATCATTATGCCTGGGCTTTTTTTTTTTTCCAAACACCATACTGTATTATCATAGTATCTTTGAAGCATGATTTCAAGTCAGTGATAGTTATGCCTCCTGTTTCTCTTTGTTGCCTAGAGTTGATTTTTATATTATAGATTTTTTCTGATGCAGAACAAATTTTTGGGATGTTCTTGCTACCTATGTGATTTATGCTAACAATTGTAGAAGTGTGACTATTTTTAGTATGTGTGCTCTTTCCACCCAAGAACAAGGGATAGCTTTCTATTTTTTCATATTTTCTTAAATCTGTCTTTTTAGATAACTGTAGTTTTCAATGTAAAAAGCATTTTACATTGTTAGATTGATTTCTAAATACTTCTTTTTTGGTGCTGCTATGAAAGGTGTAGCTTTCTTAATTTCTCTCTCAGTGAATTTATTTCTTGTGCACAGGAATGTTACTAACTTTTGAGTACTGAATTTGTATCCAGCTACCTGACTGTATTTGGTTATTAAATATAAAAGTCTTTTAGTGGAGTTTTGTGGGTCTTTTATATAGGGCATTATCTCATCTGTAAACAAAGATAATTTAACTTCTTTTCAATCTTTATTCCTTATTCTTTTTTCCTTCTTCTGTAATTCCTTTGGCTAATGTTTCCAGAACTGTATTGAATAGAAGCTGTGATAGTGAACATCCTTGTGTCATTTCCTTGGAGTGAAAGCGTTGTCTTTGGCCATTTATTATGATGCTGTTTTTGGTTTGTCACATATGACCTTTATCAGTTGGCGATAAAGATGATCTGTTCCTGTTTTCATGAACAGGTTTTGAGCATTATCAAATACCTTTTCTTAAAACTGATTGAGATTGAGATGATTAGGTGTTTTTAAAAATTTACTTCTGTTAATGTAGCATTTATCAATTTGCATATGTTAAATCGTCCCTGCATCCCTGGAATTAACCCTGCTAAACCATGCTGCATAATCTTTTTGGTGCTTTGTTCCATTTTATTTGCCATTATTTTATTGAGTATTTTTGCATCTAGGTTCATTAGAGAGACTCTCCTACAGTTCTCCTTTTTGGTGTATCCTCTGGTTTTGTTATTAGGGTAGTACATGCTTCTAGGAGTTACTTTGGGGATATTATTTTCCTTTCAACTTCATCAAAGTTTGAAGAATAATAGCATTAGGGGCCAGTGAGATGGTTCAGTGGTCTGAAGCACCTTCTTGGAAAAGGTTAGGCAACTGCAGGGACCACAGTTTGATCCCGGGCACCACATGCTGCGCCAGCACCACCTGCAGGGCAGGTTGAGCCAGCCATAAAAAAAAAAAAAAAAAAAAAGAAGAAAAGAAAAGAAAAAGGAAACAATAGCATTAGATCTCTGAAATTCTTGTAGAATTTGGCAGTGAATGTATAAGTATGTTTTTTTTTTTTGTTTGTTTTGTTTTGTTTTTTTTGAGACAGGGTCTTGCTATGTAGTTCAGGCTGGCCTTGAACTCACTTTTGTAGCCCAGGCTGGTCTCGAACTTGTACCGATCCTCCTGCCTCAGCCTCCTAAGTGCTGGGATTACAGGTGTGTGCCACCACACCCGGCTTAGTATGTGGGTTTTTGTTGGTAGATTTTTAATATCATCTTCAATTTCATTGATGGATATTGCCTTGCTTTCAATTTTTATGTTTTCTTCACAATGCTTTTATGATTCATATGTATCTAAGAATCTGTTCTGTGTTTTCTGACTCACAGGATAAAGGTTCTTGAAGGAGGTAGTGATGAACTTCTAGACTTCTGCTGGATCCATTGTGAAACCATCCTCTTCATTCCTAATTGAATAAATTTAAGTCACTCACCCTTTTAACAATAATGGCTAAGGGTTTATCAATTTTATTTAACATTTTAAAGGACCAGAATTTCAATTTTTTTTTTTTGTATTTTTCCTTAGTCTCTATTGCATTAATTTATCATTTAATCTTTATAATTTCTTCCCTGTAGAAGTTTTAGGCTTGACTTGCTATTTATGTGCTGGAAATCTGAGGTTCAACATTAGATTGTTTATGTGGACTTGCTATCTTTTCCTGATGTGAGAATTTAGTGATATAAATTTCCCTTGTACACTGCTGTCGTTGCGTCCCATAAGTTCTGGTGTGTTGTATCAGCATCATCACTTAATTGCAGATGTTGTTAAATTTCTTCTTTAATTTTGTCTGTGATCTATTGGCTGTTAACAAGAGTGTTATTTAATTTTCATGTTCATAGAGGCTTTCTCTTGCCACTGATTTTCTACTACATACTTGTTAAGCAAAGATTACAAGAGGGGGCTAGGGAGATAGCTCAATAGAATAAATGCTTGCCTGGCAAGAGCAAAGACCTGAGTTCAATCCCCAGGTTCAAAAACAATTACAAGAGGAAGTTCTAGCAGTCATAAATATTCATGCATCAAATGCATCAAATACTGGCACATTTAACTATAAGACAAATATTAACAACATGAAATATCAAATAATCATTCACATAAATTATACCAACATCGCAAATAGATCAATTAAACAAAAATATCAACAAGGAAATATCAAAATGGAACCACAACTTTTAAAAATGGACCTAGTAGATGTCTACAGTGTGCTCCACCTACAACTCAGAATACAGATTCTTCTCAGCTGCACATGTGAAGTCTTCCAGAAGAAACCACACACTGGCTCCTAGAACATTTTAATGAAAGGCAAATGAATTTAAAGTTTCCTGTTATCAGACGATACAGAAAAATCCTGAAAAAGAACCTAGCCTCCTGTATTTGGGGCTCTCATTGTTTCAGTCTCTGACAGCAGGTCTCTCTCATTTTGCCAGTAATCTAAGCTGGGCTATCGCCCCTAGTGGGCAGACAATACCTGGCCCTGATAAAAGCTGTTACCCATGTCAGTCTCTTAGAATTCTGTTGTTGTCATTTGTGAAGTGATGCCCCTTTCAACTGGCAATACGCTAAGGTGGAATCACTCAGACAGAAAGAAACAGTGCCAAGACCACTGAGGCTAGAACTAGTTTATTGTTAGTGGAAAGGCAATAGTTTTTTCACATGATTTTTATATTTAAAAATGTCACAGTACAATTAATGTTGCAAAAATTCAAGAATGAAGCAATCTTCTTTATGGGATCAGTAATTCCCAGGAATGATGGCTTAAAGCCTCACCTACTTAGTAAGTTAGAGCTGGTGTTTGTTTCTTGCCTGTGTGCCTGCATGGATTGCTTGGGCCTGTTAGCTGCAAGGCATAATGGACGATCACCTGCATCTGGGGCAGAGGCAGGTCTCATACTGGCTTTTTTTTTTTTTTTTTTTTTTAACATTTCTTGTTCCCATTTTTTTTTCAGAACTTTTTGTTTGTTTATTTATTTATTTTTATGGCCAGCTCAGCCTGCCCCGAGGGCAGGGCTGGTGCAGCATGTGGTGCCGGGGATCGAACCGCGGCCCCTGCAGCCGCCTAAGCTTTCCTAAGCAGGCACTTTAGACCACTGAGCCATCCCGCTGGGCCCATTTAAGTCTGTGTTGATTGTTAAGATTTTTAAAATGGTTCTTGTTTTATTACAAATTACAAAATCAATTCTCCACAATCTATCCTTTCTTTTTGTTTCTTATGGAATAAAATACTTTAATCTGGGTTTTAAGGAAGATACATAATTCTTTATTGCAGTGTGTAACAATAGGAAGAATGACAAACTATGTGGCCTCATTTATAAAATATGCTATTTTCAGCTCTTTCCTCTGTAAGACAAGGCATCTCACCTCATTCGTTAATGTTATTTTCCATGGTAAGTGTACTCAAAGACCTACGCTTAGAAGCAGCTGTCATTCACAGGGACAAGATTTTCAAGGGCTATACCTTCTCATGTATCTCTTGGAAGGTGCGGGCATCCTAGTCATCCCTGTTATGTTCTGTCTGTGAAATTCTTGCTTCCTAAATGTATTATATGCTGTTCTCCTTTTGTCCACATCTACTTGCTTCACGGAGCATTTCTTTTTTATGTAGAGCATTTTTTATTCCCTCTTTGTTTCTCCCTTGTTCTCTACCTTTCTTGACCTGCCAGAGTGCTTATTTCTTCTAATGTGTTCTGTGACACTTGATTTCATCCTGTCGTAAATCATTCTCCATATCTTTTATGGATCATGTCTTTCCAAAATTACTAGATTCCCAAAGAGAGAAAGCCTGTCATTCTTATTTTGTATCCTCATGTTCCTTTGCACGTTGTCAGATATACAGAAAGCATGTGACAAACACTGAGTTGAAACAAGTCTTGTTTTTGTATCAGAGAGAAAGAGAGACAGAGACAGAGACAGAGACAGAGACAGAGAGAGACCAGGAAAGAACAAAGTGTGGCATTGTAATAGGTGCTACCATGACTTGAACATTTTGCCCTTTGAAGCTGATATGGAATTTTGATTGTCATTTTAACAGTATTAAGAACTGTGGGTCCATTAGGGGTGATTATATCATGAGAGCTCTCCTGTCAACGATGGAATTATTGCTATTATCTTTGGAGTAATTTGCGGTGCTTTCACCCTTTTGTCTGTGTGTGTGTCTGTCTTTCTGTTTCTCTGTCTACCTTCCACTGTGTGGTAGTGCAGCAAGAAGACTCATGAAATGCTGGAACCTTGACGTGGGACTTCATAACCTCCAGAGCTGCTACCATATAAAATTCTCTCCACTGTAAATACCGCAGCACTGTTCTGTTACAGCATAAAAAGCAAAGCAAAGACAGATATCAATTACTTTCTGACCATTGTTTAGAATTACAGTAAATTGGCTGAAATCTTCGTAACCTTCTCTGTCTCTGATTTTGGGTGTTGTCTGTCCACTTACAGCTTCCCAGAAGTCATGGTTGTCACTACACGTTACTAAGGCTGCATTTAAAGTGTGTCTCTTCCTCATTTTGTGTACTCTGCATTTGTGCAGATATTCTACTTTCTTACAGGAAAAAATCAGTGCACATTGCTCTACCTTTTGCATCTTCCATCAGTTACTTTTTGATGCCACAGACACCTTTCCCAGGGTACACAGAGCTGAGTAGGATCGATTTCACTAAACATAATTCCATCATCAGGGAAGTAGCAGGCTTCCAGAACCACTATGTTGGTAATTGTGTTCTGTTGCTTTAATGTTAAATGTGACACACAAATTGACATGATGGAACTGTTTTAGATGACAAATGTGATATGTGCAAAGGAGGCCATCACATGGCTGTCAGCAACATCTCAGTCCAGGATGCTTCTGTGCCCACCCTGGCACCTTATGATACCCACCTCTTAAGGAAGACACGGTCTTTGTCTGGTGTGTTGCTTCAAATGTCAATCCATGGGTTACTAGTCGGTGTGTTCTTATGATAGCAGAAGCTGGTGACAGCTTTAGCTATTCTTCTATGGGTGAGTATAATGGAAGTTTTGTGTACTATAAATTGCTGCACAACCTCAGATTTCTGCAGGGTTATGATTGCTCTAGTGTGAGTCTGACAGCAAAGTGGTTCCAAAGTGCCTGCTGAATGCCCAGATTTTCTCCAGCATTCTTTCCTGAACTACTGCTAAAATAACAGCTGATGCCCCTGCCTGAAGACAGCAATTCAGTTAAGTAAAACGCACTGTTCAACAATAATTTGGGAGGAGAAGTCGGTCACTTTTAATTGTGTGAAAGAAAAAAATATTGTTGGATTATTACCTTCAATTTCCTGGACAGAACACTGTCAACTATGTTTTGTTCGTTTTAATTTTTATTTTTTAAAAGAGTAAAAATTAGAATTAAAACAGAAAAAAATTCCAAGTGATACATATTTTCACTTAAAGTAATATGAATTTCATAATATTTGTTGTAATGTATAGTGTTGTCTTCCAGTTATTCTTATTATCAGATGTATGCATGTAAATTGAACGAGGAAAAAAAAGGAAGAAATATATAAGAAATTAAGAAGACTAAAAGGAGAAATAATTTTAAAAGGCTATGAAACAAGTTAAAACCTTAAGTGCTTCTTTCCATGCAGAACTGCACAGTACAGTTGTGTATGTCACCCTGCCTACGTGCATAGCTAAATCTCCTTCCCACCTCCCTCTTCTGCCTTTGTCCTCAACTCAGGAACATCAACTTCTTACACGTCATTTCTTAGAAAAATGAGAGGAAACAAAATGTAATAATATAACTTGCTTGTGGTTAACGTATTCTAGGTCTACTGCTTTTTTATTTTTTTATTTTAATCTGCATTCTTTTATTAGGTACAGGATCTTGCTATGCAGCTCAGTTTCATAGGGATCCTCCGGTCTCAGCCTCCGTAATTCTGGGATTATAGGTATACCCCACCAGGGCTGGTTTCAGTAGGCAACATGGCATGCAGCACTAGGGTCCTTGTGCTTGCCAGGCAGACACTTAGACCGCAGAGCTATTTTCTTAGCCGTAAGTCTGCTGCTTTTGATTAAAAGAAAAAATTACCA
The DNA here is from genome assembly GCA_004027025.1 of Myocastor coypus. Taxonomy (NCBI): domain Eukaryota; kingdom Metazoa; phylum Chordata; class Mammalia; order Rodentia; family Myocastoridae; genus Myocastor; species Myocastor coypus. The sequence goes on from PVJA010007002.1 coordinate 38,281, forward strand.
CTGACATTGTTATGTTACTATGCATCAAAAGGAAGAAAATAAATATTTCTGGTAAGAAACTTGAATTACTTAATTTAAAATTGAACTACAATATGTCAACTTAAACTGAATTTTGAAAAAATTATTTATATGCTATTTTAAATAGAATTCTAATCATTCATGTTTAAAAATAAGATGTACAATAAAATGAACCTTGCTCAGGAAGAAAATGTCAGCAAGGCAAACTTGAAATATATAACATATGGTGTTTTTGAGCAGTAATATAAGCAGCAGGAAAAATATAATTTATGATTTCCATTAATGACGTTTAAAATTTACTTTTTTGAGACTAATACCCATATCCAGGATATTTTAGGCTAGAAGAATAAATTATCATTATTTAAAAATGCTCTAGGCTATTGACAGTCATGCTGTAATGCAACCACTGCTTGTATTCCCATTTTTAGTGGATGACACCAAGCAGATCTGTCCTTTCTCTAGGTGAGACTGTGATCCTGCATGCTTACCTCTTCCTAAAGAAGAATTTCATTCTCTCCCTTCCCTTCCTTTGTTTTATTTCATATATATATGTATATATATATGAAATATGTAATGTTTGTATATATGAATATCAGCTTACATGGTTGAGCCCACTTGGTAAACAATACAGAGATTATTTCACTCAGTTTTAAGTGTACAAAAACATCCTATTTATATAAGTACTGTGATTTATTAATAGTACCATGGCTTGAATCTAGGCCCTTTCTACTGAGATACAACTCTATTAAGATAGGAATTATGTTACTTTTACTTTTTCATTGTTGAGAAGTTTTAGTTCCCCATTAAACTTTTTCTATGTATGAACAGAAGAAAGATCAAGTAACGGAGGCAAAATGAGCATTTCTTTTAGCATGTAGCTTTAAGATGGTGCATAAGGTTTCTCAAAATGCCCGCTCTGAAGCACGAAGAAGCACGAGGAAATTTACTGTGAATTCTCTCAAGAGTAACTCCTGGCAGCGAAGTCAAAAGCAGGGATATGAGTTAGAGAAAGGAGTTGAACAACGACAAAGTTACCACAAAACTCAGCCAATCCAGTCAGGGAGATCTAAAACCTGACAGGCCATTATAATTGCCTGTAAATTTTTATTTATTTATTTTTTTGCATGCACCAGTTATTTGTGAAACTGAGCTCCTGATGGAAGGAAGATATGACTTTAGCGAGGAATGTTCTTTAGCCATAGTGATTTCCCAAAATTCTGCTCTATTGAAGGCTATTGATAGTCAGCGCTCCTAACTTTACAAAATTAGTGACTTGTGTCACAACACGTTTCATAGCAATGACATTCAGGCAGTATCTGACTTCCTTGTAGCAGAGTAAGAAGAATTTTGGTCTATTCTCAAGCCTTTATATTGCTTTTTCTTCTCAGAAGGACTAATGTTTTATGATTTCCTATCATGTCCTGTTTCTTCCCCAGGCCACACCATCTTTGGTAAGGGATTTCTGGGCAGGCAGCCTTCTTTAATTTGGGGGCAGATATAGGAATTCTTTATGTGGCCCTAGGAAAGTTCCATCAGCCACACTTTTACATGAAGAAAACAGAGAGCAGGCTCCAAGAAACACTTTATTAAATTATCTTTATCCCAGGACTCTACAGTGTTCATTTTGCTTATGTACAGTGTGAGAAAGATCCACATGCTTTTCTGGCATCTTGGGAAGTGACTGTCTGTTTTCCTCAACTATCAATGCCATCTGCCATTGCTGTTAAATGTTTAGGAAGCTGAATCTACTTTCAAAATGGTTTCTTGCTTTTCTGTACCACTTAGACTTTCATTCTGAACCCTACATTTTGTCACACTGCATTTTATTCTTGAGTAGGAAACTCCTACATTAAGTTCTTACCTTAACTGCCAATGCTATGTCTGCTAAGTAGACCAGAATGACATTGCTTATGGCCTTAGGCAGGCCTACCAACAAAGTCTGTAGCTTAGGACATAAGGTCAATTATATGTCCTTCCTGAGACCCAGCTTCTCTTTAAAGGGGGAAGAAAGTGTGTTACCTAAAGTAGACAGAAAGACATTATAAAATACTTAGCACAGAGCATGGCATATCACAGGCATGCCAGAAATGCTTGCTCTCTTACTTTTTATTTGTCTTGTGTTCTTAAGAAAAAAATCAACCTGAATACTTTCATGTGTTCTTAACCTCAATACTTCAATAAATCCATCAGAAAATCAGAGTTCAAAAATCCTTAAAGATTCAGAGAGGTTTAAGATATATTTAAAGTGGCTTAGCAATGTGACAGCTTAGCCAGCAATGCTTGTAATGTTACTGTTGAGTAGTACCTTGAAATTTAAAAAAAAATTCATATGTAATAGTGACAGCATTTTCCATCATTTTTCACTCATTTAACATTTTCTTTTTTTTTTTTTTTTTGTCTTTTTGAGACAGGGTCTCGCTATGCAGTTGAGGCTGGCCTTGAGCTCACTTTTGTAGCCCAGGCTGGTCTCGAACTCGCACCAATCCTCCTGCCTCAGCCTCCCGAGTGCTGGGATTACAGGCGTGAGCCACCACGCCCGGCTCATTTAACATTTTCACTTTGGATATTATTGCATCTTGTATTCTTTAAAATTCTGATTAATTAAAATAAACATAAACTAGTTATCTCCTCAAAGCAGAAAGTCAGACTAAGAATGCTAATATGGACTGGAGAAATTTGATGTCTATATCCTGTACCCCAAGCAACTACTTTAAAGATTACATGCAATGTATTAATTATTACTATTCTCCTGTTATTTTCTTATGAAATTTTGTTATTTTTCCCAAAAAACAAAATTACAATTTTTGAAAGTCAGAGATACTTTATTTTACTTCTAAATCTAAAGGCTAAGTACAGCAGAATTATAAAAATGGAATCCCACTTCGTCTGATTCACAAAAATACTAGCATTTAAACCTGTTTGCAAAGTTCAAGAACGAAAACTTGTAATTAAACACTGAGCAAGCAAGCCATATGTTTAGGTAATATTTCTTAAAAAGTTTTGAAGAAAAATATGACACAGGACCTAAGCATATGTGTTATCAACACATGTTCTGAAATCTGGTAGGTCACATCAGTCCTAAATTAATTTTTTTTTAATTTTAAAAAATGTTTAATGAAAAAGCTCAAGTCCACAGCTTCTGACATTGCCAGTTCTGCTGATAATCCTCTACTATTATGGAATACTGCTTTATGTATGCAACTACTTCCTGTCAGTTCAATGAGAAGAAACATTTGTACTAATAGTGTTTAGAAAAGTTATCAGATCTTGTACTCTGATCCGTTACTATGAAGACAACAATATACACTGTATTAATTATTGTGGCTGGCCTACTAACATGTTTCAAAACTGTCTCATTGTGATTTCTTATTAAAAGTAATGAAAATCATGTAGTTAAGGGACAAGATTTAAATAATGGGAAACATAATCCATTTTTTTGTGTGTGGTTTTATTTTATTATTATTATTATTTTTTTTTCCGGACCAGAGATGGAACTCAGGCCCTTGCGTTTGCCAAGTAAAAGCTGATTCTACTGAACTATTTCCCTAGCCCCTACTTCATTACTTTTAATAATAAATAACAATGAGAAAGCTTCAAAACACGTTAGTAGGACAGCCACAATAGTTAATAAAATGCATATTGTTAACTTTTAATTTAAAAAACAGCTGAGCTTTATATTTTTCTATGTCACTATAGCTTTCTTTCACCTCATTTTAATGTCCATCTTCACTTTATGACATTTTCAATATTCTTCAATAACTCTTTGAACAATAGTCCTTTTCTGACCTGAGGTCTTATCAGATCAGCTTTTTTGTTTTTTGTTTTTTGTTTTTTGGTTTTTGGTTTTTGTGAGACAGGGTCTTGCTATGCAGTTTAGGCTGGCCTTGAGTGCACTATTGTAGCCCAGGCTGGTCTCGAACTTGCACCGGTCCTCGTGCCCAGCCTCCCATTTTTCTTCTCTTTCTTGCTTCTCTTTTTTAAGATGCTATCCCGATCAGGTTCTTCAGTTCTTTTCCTTAAGTTTTCTTTTAGTTCTTCCACAGTGGCTTTGATTTTGGCATACCATGTGTTGGTTTCCCACCCAATGATCATCTACCTGGGGCTGGGCCTCTCCTGCTAGCAAAAAGGCTCCACACACTTGACAAACTTCCATTTGTTTTTCTTGGGCAGCACAACTGTCAATGGTTGAAGATGTGGATCTAAGCAGTTCTCTGTCTTCTTTTAGCTGTTCAACTAATTTCCTCATTCCCTGGCCTTCTTTTACCTTCCTTCAGATCCCAATTCTTCAGTCTGCTGTAGGAGCACATCAGTCATGTCTGTGAGAATCTGAATATTTTCCTCATTTTGGGGCCAGATGCCCCGGAGGAATGACTGCTGGTTTTGAGATAATGGCAAGTGAACATGGCCTCGTTTGAGTCTCCACTCTACTTCTGCTGGTAAGCTCTGTAAGTTCTGCAAAAAAATCTCTCTTATAGCCCACTTTTATGAAATGGGTACTCTTTTCATATTACTTTTGCAAATTTTCATCATGAATTTTTTCACGTGGACCATGATCAGAAAGAGTATTTGTGAACAATTCCGCAGAACAAAAATGACAGAGATAATATTCACAAATGCTCTCGTGGTCCCGCCGCACAGTGCTGCGCTTCTCATCTGGGGCGAGGTTTCAGTCCCGGCCCATTAATTCAACCAACAATTGTGCAGCCGAAATCACTGTGCTCCCAACCAGCCCTGATGCCCGGCAATGAAAACCCTGTCGACCAAGTCGCCAAATCCTTTGGCCCCCTCTTGTGCCCAGGAGCCTTCCCCACGGAGGAGCTGACAAGACGCACGCCTGTAATTCCAGCACTTGGGAGGCTGAGGCAGGAGGATCAGTGCGAGTTCGAGACCAGCCTGGGCTACAAAAGTGAGCCCAAGGCCAGCCTGAACTGCATAGTGAGACCCTGTCTCAAAAAAGAAAAAAAAAGAAAAAAAAAAAAAAAAGGAAAAAAAATTACAATGACTTTTTTTTTTAATTAAATAAAGTAAATTCAATTGCAGTTATCTCCTCTATTTGTTTTTCAGGGATACTATAACAAAACTCCACAGTGGGGTGCTTTAGACTACATAAATTACTGTTTCTTTGTTCGACATAATTAATTCCAACACTGAGCAGTGGGCATAGTTCATCTCACCTGCAAGCTCTGGACAGAACCCATTCCATGCCAATCTGCTAGCTTCTGGAGTGGCCAGAAATCGCTTACATCCTTGCTTCTACTCTAAGCTCTGCCTTTGTCTTCACTTTGCTGTCTTCCTTTTGAAACTCTTTTACTGTATCTTTATATGTTACTCTCCTTTCTCTGCCTTTGGGCCATACTTTCTCCTATTTTATACAGACACTGAGACTTACACTAAGTCTTGTTCTAATTCAGTGTGATCTCTTTGTAACTTAATTGCACCTGCAAAGATATTACATACAAATAAGGTATATTAGGTATTGGAAAATAGGACTGAAATTAAAAGTTTTGGGGAAATAAAATGCAATCGCTACTAAACAAATATTTTTAGTGACTGTTAGCTAAGATATTTCACATCATACATCAGAAACCTAAGTCAACAACAAATACTGTAGAATTGAGTGGAGCATTATGAAAGAAAGAAACAGAATTGAAATATGCTTGAGAATTTGGAACTTTTATTGTCTCATCTATGCACTTATCCATTTTTTATCTAGTTGTAGACTATGTTTCTCATTACTTATTTATAACATAAAATTTACACCCACATCTTGTGAAAGCTGAAGAAAAATATACACCAGAAATGTTTTTGTATCTTGCTCTTCTTCCTCCTCTTCTTCCTCCTCTTCATCCTCTTCTTCCTCCTCCTCTACCTCCTCCTCCTCCTCCTTCTTCTTCTTCTTCTTCCTCTTCCTCTTCTTCTTCCCCTTCTTCTTCCTCTTCTTCTTCTTCTTCTTCTTCTTCTTCTTCTTCTTCTTCTTCTTCTTCTTCTTCTTCTTCTTCTTCTTCTTCTTCTTCTTCTTCTTCTTCTTCTTCTTCTTCTAAAAACTGAATCTGGTTCCTTCCTTACCTTTTCCAGACAAGCACTGCACTGTTGAGCTATATCTTCAACCACTTTTCAGTTGGGATGGAGATGGGAGATCAGTGAAACCAGAGAATTGAGTGGTCATATTCATTAACCTTATTTTCATCGAAAGAAAAAATGTCTTTTAAAAAATTCTTTGCTTTAAATAATTTACTTAACTGAAATGAAATTATATTTCTTTCTTTTTAAAAATAGTTTATTAGTACATGCATGCAGTACATAATGTTTATACTTCTCGTGGCAACTTAGTGCATGTACATAATATATCTTAATTCATTTTTTCACGCTGTTTTCCTTCCCTGCTTTCTCCCATCTCTTAATCTCTTTCCTTTTTGGACATGTTTGTGGCACATAATATTTATATTAATTGTATGGAGTTAGTACAGGTACATAACACAGCCTATGGCCATATCTAAATGTACAGAAATTGAAAGCTTTTTTCAAAATCAGGAATAAGGAAAGGATGAACACTCACCACTTCAGGTTAATATAGTTCTCAAAATATTAGTAGATCAATAAGATTGGAGAAAGAAATATAAGGAATATGGATAGATAAGGAAAAAGCCAAAGTATTACCATTTGCTGATAACATGATCATCTACATTCCACTAAAAATCTTCTAGAATTAATATTCAGATTCAGCAACATAGCAGGATATAAATTAATATTAAAAAATCACTACTGTTCCTATGTCAAAGTCACAAAGTGAAATTCAGAAAATATTACTTTTCACAATAGCATCAAGAAAATGAACTGAATTTACCCAACCAAGGAAATAAGGGACATCCACAATAAAAATTATAGTACTCTGAAAAAGGAGATAACATAGAGATCAGACAATGGCAAACATTTCTGTTTCTGGTTTAGCAGTTCTCAGATCCAGTTTTATTCTAGTTTACTCTATTGTGAAAGATGTGGATCTAAACTCAAATCTGCATATGTATAGCCAGTTTTCCCACCATTTGTTACAGAGACTTTGTGCAATGTGTTTATGGCCTCCCCTCACCAAAAATGAAATGGTTTAATGGAGTTGGGTTGTTTCTATGTCCTCTGTTTTATCCCAGTGACTTTCATATCTATTTTAGTGCCAGTAATGATTTAGATTACATTTTTCCACCAACCCATTTACTGTCATTCTTATATTTGTTGTTATAGGCATGATGTCTAATCTTTCCCTGGTCATTTTTTTCTGTTGTTATCTTGGTATATTTTTAAAAAATTTATTAATTTTAATGAGAATGAAATAATACTGATGTATTCAGTTTCAAAACAGTTTAGTTGGACAGTTACAATAATTAATACATTGCATATTGTTGTCTTCATGGTAGTTCAGAATACAAGATACAGGCACAATATTTTTTCTAAACACTATTAGTACAAATCTTTCTTTTCATTTAACTAAGAGAAATTAGCTATTTATATTGTCCAGTGATCCCTAATACAGTAGTAGGTTATTAGCAGAACTGGCAATGTCAGAAGCTTTTGACTTGAGGCATTTACAGCTTGGCATACTAATATGGCTTTACCTTCTATACCTCATGGTTAGATTTTTCTTCTGGATAGTTAAGAGTAAGATAAACAAGACATATATAACAAAATATGTAACTTTGTATCTGACAAGGTCAGTCAAATCCCCTTACCCTGAAATCATGTACAGCAGGTTGTAGATCTTTTGTCAGTGTCAGCCATCTGGATGAGTCATGGCCATTGCTTGACCAAGTTGCTCTCTGTGAAAGCCTGACAGAATGTTTTCTCTCTAGGTGACTCTCCTTCAGCACACCATACATCATCGATTGCTTTCTTCTGTGGCCCTATAATCTTATTCAGCAGAAAATTTAGGACACCACTGAGTTATACAGTACAGGTTCTCTTATGTTCTGAGTCCTCACTGACCTTGGAGGGCTAGAGCCAGAATACTGGCTATCCTTGTAGCCCTTTTTTTCTCTAATTTTTTAGTCTGAAAACTTAAGTAGTTAACACTCCAGAAGAAAAACTTGATGATATTATTACACTATAGCATAGGCTCTGGAGCTTGACATCACTATCTTTCTGAATATCAAACACCTCAGATATAACATGGAACTGGTGTTTTCCATCAATTGTTGATATTCTAATAAATTCCTATAGAATGTGAAAAAAGCAATTACACATTTTCACACAGTCATTTAAGAATCTAACTATACATAACTCTGAAGCCGGACAATCCTATGTCATTTTTTCTTGTCTCTTATCCTCTTTTATTACCTTTTTTATTTTTTAAACAAACATTTACTTGAGAGAGAGTATAGCCATAATTGATGTGCTATTACAAGCAGTACACATTTAGAAGACCAGAATGACACGTATTTCAAGCATGGTTTTAGTACTATACATTGCTGTCCTCAATGTAGTTACTTAGTTCACATATATCAGCATATGTAGTTAGTCAGGGTGAGAATTTTACTTTACATTTATTTCTGAAGTGATTTCCATTTTTTGATACACCTTTTCTCCATGTTGATTTATAAGATCTTCATGCCAATATAAATATTTTACAAATATTTGAGTATTTGGATAACACCTGTTCAGCAAGAAAAATACTGAAGAGTAAAGACCAGACACAATCACTAGGTCCAGTGACAATCTGCTGCAAATATTTCTGAGGTAAGAAGGCACTACATACCTGTTCAACTAAGAAAACAACCCTTACAACACAGGATGATGTTATTTTTATATAGGACCTAGAACATTTAAGCTGCCAATTAGGTGCTGAATGGTAGAGCGATATGCCCAGTTTATGCCATGAATTCATAGGGAATGGGTTCCAACAACTCAGCTTGCTTCCCATTGGTCCTCACAAAATGCGCTTCTTTGGGAGGGGCAGGCTGGTGCTCCAGCTGAACTCAGGTACCTTTCTCTTTGGCTTCCTTCTTTTTCTGATCGTTTTCCTTGACAGATTTCAGGAAGCTATCATGATTTTTTGAGTTTGTAATATGGTCAACACAAACACTAATCCTCTTGGCAAGTAAGGAGCCCTGAACTTGCTTGTTTACAACAATGCCAACAGCATGCAGGGTAACATGACTTTTCCTGCTTTGGCAGAGTAACACTTGTGAGGCATTCCTTTTTGTGTAGTACCCATTTCCCTTGATGTCTACAATATCAACCTTTTGTTGTAGATTTGCATGTATGTGGCCAAAGGAACAACCCCTGGTTTTCTAAAATTTCTGGAGAACATATACCATGTTTCCGTCCTTTTGCCTTTTGTGTTGGTCATTTGGCAAATTACTGGAAGACGGTGATTCTGAATGAAAGGGTGAATTTGCTTTTAGTAAGAAAAAATTTAATATGACATTTTAAAAAGAGATAATAATATTTTGTGCAATTTATTTTGGGAAAGGAGAGTTATTTGTGGTGGGATGGCCAGTGTGATAGGACTGGCAGTATGCTTGGACCCGTATGTGAGGCTAGACACCACTGATGTTTTGCGGTTGGACTGATGTTCTCCTTGTATTCTTTCAGCAACCATAGATGCTTACCAGTGCGTCATATGATTACGGGATGAGTACATCAGACATATTTTGCTTAGTCCCAGAACCTTTACATAAATGGTACAGAGAACATTTCAAGTTTACTTTTCTGCCTTTGAGTATTTCTGTGATGAATTGGTTCATTTCAGATTGATATATATTATTCAAACATTTTTTTCACATTTTATTATAATTACTGACTTTTAAGGATTAATGATACTACCAGTTTTGTTTTAATAGGCAGAGCTTCTGAGTAAATAGGGTTGAGATGATTATTTTATAACAAACTTACAAGTAAAGACCTGCTGCTCTTTTTAAAACCGAGTATCTCTGGCAGACCTATGAGCAGCTTAAATGTGCCTCTTCAGTTCATTATTTTCAATAAGTTACTAAAAAATTACTTTATACTCCACTAAAAAGTACTTTCTTGCCAAAATTCATAATTTCTCTCTTGTTTTCATTTCCAAAGGCAATGTATGAGGAATATGACTTAAAATTAATTTAAAGAAAACAAGGAAATGAGCCAGGTGTGGTGGCACATGCCTTTAATCCAAGCGCTTGGGAGGCTGAGGCAGTAGGATCAGTGCAAGTTTGAGACCAGCCTGGGCTACAAAAGTGAGCTCAAGACCAATCTGAACTGCATTAGCGAGAGACTCTGTCTCAAAAGGACAAAAAAAAAAAAAAAAAAAGAAAGAAAGAAAACAAGGAAATGGTAAATTACTTAGGTCATAACTATCTTATTCCTCTTCTTTTTTTACTACCTTTCAGGTGAACTCTTAAGATTTTTGACTGTAGGTTTAATGAGACTATTTACTTTTCCCCAGTTTTTCCTATTTGTTTAATAGTATTCTTGGTTTTAGTTACTTCTCTCATTGCAGAGATAAAACACTGGACACTCACCAGTTAAATGAAACCAGGATTCTTTAGCTCACAGTTTGGAGAGTTGTCTGTCTTCCAGGCATGGTAGCAGGGCGGAGGGGTACCACAGAGCAGAAACACTCTATGGCCAGCATCAGGAGACAGCCAAGCAGCAAGCAGCAGCGAGGAAACAGCAGAGCCTGCTTGTGTATTGCACCTGGGCTGTACGCCTATCGACTAGTGTCATCCACACACAGTGTGAGACAACTTTAATCCCTGAATAACAATTTCTAGACCTAGCTACCTTGAAAAAAGTCCCAGGTATGACCACATGAGGCTTGGGACATTTGGTAAAGGTGATGAAATTTTATAAGGAATTTTTTGTTTTTCTCTAAAAGCTCTCCCACAGGTGGGTGGTGTACATCTAAGCACTTTCCTCCATTTGTTTCAGTGTTTGTGTGATCACTAGCAGAGAAGCATGGCTCCACTCGGGGTAGCTGTTGGGATCTTTTGACGGATGCAGATTGATAGTTTTTATTTACAGTCCCCGAAGCAATGTTCTCCAGACAGAGTGTTAGATTGCAAAACCAGGAGACTTGCATTCTCTTCTTGGCTTCATGATGATTTATGACTCTGCTTGAAGCCTTTGAATTTATGAATTGAAAATTTTTTAGGAGGGGCTTGGGATATAACTGCCAGAGACTTGACTAGTGTGCTTGAACCTCTGAGTTCGATTCTTAGCCCTGCAAAAAGAAGGGAAAAGAAAAACTGCTTTTATTTTATACTCCTCTTTTGTTTTTCCTCTGGATGGGGGGGCTGTCATGTTTGTGTTTTACACAGGCACTTAAGTATATAAATCAGAGCTTCCCTTACCATCATTAGCCCATGGATAGGAAATGGGATTTGTGGTCATGGAAGTTTATTATCCTGTGATCACAGTTTTGAGCCCGTCAGCGAGTGGGCGAAGTGTGGTTGGCTGCTCTGTTGATGGTAAGTTCACATGTGGACCATGATTTGTTTGTTTCTCACTTGCAGCAACCACCAGGAATTGGAGGCCACTGTCCCCTCACGTGGAGCAGATGTTCACGGACTCAGCGATGGCTCCAGCTGCTCAAGCTACCAAGAGCTGCACCGGAAGAGACAAAAGGTGCACACAAGATAAAAGGCAAACAATTCACATAGTTGGAAATATGTTATCCTTTCTGTTTTTAGTGGATGCCATGAAACTTTGCCCTTGGTCTTCTAGCTTTTTCTTTCTGTTGATCAAATCGTTAAACAAAAATGAAAAGGAAACCTGCATTCTCTTTTCTGGGTCGAGTAAAGCATAGGGAGGTGCTGCAGGTGCTAGAGTCCCTGAAGCACTTAGCTCTACCTGGCTCTTCAACTGTCCTCTGACGGCTAGATGTTTCACAGGCTATAAAGCATTAGGTTCTTCTTTATTCCTTACTGCTCTGTGCAATTTTCTGTATTGTGCATATGCACAGAAAAAAGAGACTGACAGAAGAACGAAGAAAAAAATAAAAGTCCTTTTTCTTAACATGCTATTGTAATGTATTGATTCAAAAGTGCATGGTACCCTGACTACATTAAGGCCAATGAGAAAAAATAGCAAAAGTTATTTGAATTATTTTTGTATTTAGTATAATCTGATAGTTATTAAAAATTGCACAGAAGCTTGTATTCTCTATAAGGTTGCATTTTAATAAAGGAAAATAAGTTTACTTTTATACAAGACCATGGAGCTGAGTTGTTACTAATGGGCAGGGAGGCAGCTGAATGCGGCAGCATGGAATGGGAGAACTAAGCCGAAGAAGCTGATGAGTAGCAGCGGTTAGCAAGAACAAGCACGTGCGTTCTCTTTTCTGGCTCATGTGATGCACCAGGATGCGTTACAGCTGCCAGAGTCCCTGGAGCAGTCCAGGAGAGGCTGGCCAAAGGAGTAAGGGCTATTACAGAGTTCTTGGACGCGAGGATAGCAAAAGAGGACTTCCTTTCTGCATGATCTTCACCTTTGCTCTGACACCAATTCTGTCCTTAGCACTCACCACGCAGAGTTCAGAGTTTCCCTTCTAAAGTTGGTGGAAAACTCAGAAGCGCACCTGAGTCCTATCCAGGCAAGGCATTATGCTGTCTCTCAAACCTGTTTAAATTGTAGGGTGGTAATTGCCAAAGGCAAAAGAAGTTCACTCTTAAATCCTTGGTTTTGAGAGAGACTGAAACCTGCCCCTCAGATTTTTGAAACACTGACATGGAAAGTAAAAAATAGTATAAATTTCTTCTTGCAAGGAGAAAATATTTGAAGATTCTGAATTTGAGGTAGTAGGGAAATGGCCCACGATCAGACCTTCATCACGCACAAATACTTTAGAAAGCAAACCTACAAAGGCACCTTTCTGATGGATTATGGTGCCAAGGAAGACATTAATCTGCATAATAACAAAACGGGGCTGTGTTGTAAGGCTGAGCTGGGTTTCATATTGGTCCTCTGACAGAGCTTTTATTGGCCCATAAGTATTGGGACTGTTCTGAAAAGTCCGTGGTGTGTTTGGGGGTATGGCTTCTTTTTTTTTTTTTTTTTTTTTTCTTCTCAGTTGTGTTTATAGGACTGGGATGAGGGCTTGAAGATGAAGACTACCTTTTCATGTATGACTGTAATACTGTGTATTAAATGGTGGTGATCCAATACTGGTGGTAAAGGTGGACCCCTGTGCAGGAAGGGAAGCACTGTACACTCAGATACAGGCACGAACAAGGGCCAACGCTCTGAAGTGGGACCTTCCCAAGCGATTCTACGACTACCCAAACGTCACTGGTCTACTGGGCTCCTTCCTAAGAAATGCCTATTGCACAAAGCAAGATAGAGAGATGAAAAATTGATGCAAAACTTCAGGCACACTGCAGAAATTCTAGCAGGGAGAAGGTATTGTATTAGAGCTGATTGCACTTATGACTTTCTTTATCTATACTGATGAAAGTGGTTTCCCCTTCCTTATTCATTTGTATACATTCTCAGTGTTTCCTTTAAATGTAAATGCTTTGTCAGTGTCTGACCTGGAGAGAAATACATTATTTTACAGTTTGACAATGTGTCAACATCAGTGGTTCATACAATATGTTGAAATAATTAAAAAGCTTGAGCAAAAATCTAATGGAATTCCAATGGGGGAGATGTGTAATAAATTATAACTTCAACTAAGGAATTTTGGGAAGGAAACAGGAAAATGTAAGCGAAAGAAACTCAGTCTTTAGTAGGAGTACCTAGGTGTCCTGATTTAATCGGTGACAAACTGGATACCTGGAAGGGGGATAGCAGAAAACAGAGTCTGAAGCTGTGCTTAGAATATTTATTTATGCTAGTTGGTCTCAGGCTAATCTGCAGCTTATGCCACCATGAGGTTCTGAGAAAAGTACAAACATTATAACTGAAAGCAAATCATCAAAGTTATGAAAACGCCCTCATACACCTACAAGCACTGTACTATTTCACAGATAAAACTAAATTTGAAATGAAGGACTTGAACTTGCATCCACAGAGATAGACCTGCTCTAGAAGAGCAGGGACCAAAGTGCTATAATTGGCAGCTATAATTTAAAGGGACAGAAGTCATTAGTTGGCCATATTCCTCTCTTTGTACCAATAAAACTTATATTTGCCTTTCTTTGCGAGCCTCATTGCTCTGCAACTCCGTGTCAGCCAGTGAGTGAGACCTGTCTCAGTAATGGTGACAGCTGAAAATCTCAGTAGCGTGAGTATAATACACTTGCCTCTGGTCTTCTGAAGGTTAATTAAGTTGGGCCGTTTCCAAGCTGCGCCTTTATCTTCCACTGTGGTTGAGAAAACCAGAAATGCTGATGATCCCCTGTAAACCGGGAAGTTTATACCACTTGTTTTCTAATAAGCACACTGATAACTTCAACTCAAGGAGGAAACTGAAGTTACAGCCCCTTGTTAAAGTGAATCAGTGGTTTGAAATTAGATCGCAAGTCAATCTAGCAAATCTTCCTCTGATTTGAGATTTAGTCTAAAAGTCAGCTGCTAAATCCTTACTCTTTGAAAGAGATAAATTTAGGTCAAAACATCCAGTTCCCCAGCTTGTGTATATGCGATGCTGCCATCATGATTTCTGAGAATACTACTTGTGTTCTGCTTGTACGCTGCTCTGTGTTGCCTGACTCTTGAGACTTCTCATGCTGATCTTATAATAATCCCTTCTAACCACAGTGGAAAAAATTTATTAATTAGACACCTGTTCAATGAGGTTAACTTGCTTTACCCAAAGTAGTACAGTATATGGTGCTCATAAAAGAAATCATGATGTACATAATTTCATCATTCAATGTCCTGCGTTCTCTTCTGCTCTGTCTGTACTTGAACTCTTGTCCTCACCTCTGTTGTCCTCTTCTTCCAGTGAAGAGTAAAACAAAATTCTTAATAATGATTCTAAAAATTGAATATTCACCTTTAAAATGTAAATATTCAGTAGTATGCCACTTTTCCTAGTTGTGGCTCATAAAATATTTCAGATAAACAAATAGCTTTGTTCACTGTGAAATAGCTAGTGTAAGGGGCTGGGGAGATAGCTCCGAGGCACAAGTGGCTGCTGGGCAAGTGCAAGGTCATGAGTTCGAACCCTGGTCCCACAAAAAAAAAAAAAAAGAAATAGCTAGTGTAAAATCATGGTGTTTTACCTTGTTATTTATACAATAATTCATGTTAATTTAGGACTTAAGGCATTACAAAGTTATTTTGTGTATATAATCTTATTCAGGAGGGAATACCAACTTTAGTCAATAGTTGAGAAAAAGGAAACGTCATGTTTATGAATGTGAAGGTGTTGCTTAAATCTGTCCATTCAGTAGGGCATGTGTTTGCCCTCCAAACTCTGCCTCTCTTCTCCACATCATCTTACGTTACCTCTCACATGATCATGCTCATATCTACAGTGACACACATTTGGGGGTAATGACATGATGAATTCAAACATGCTTCATTAGATGTGACCACATCTTTTATCTCATACTATCAGCGGTAAAAATATTTCTCTACCCCTTAAAATTGGATCCATCTTTAACTTACTTTTCTTATGTATACATGGGCTGTATTATTTCGTGACTTCATTTTATTTTTTTTTTTCATGAGTTCTAAGTTCCAGCACCAAGATCCTTAGTTTCTTGCAATCTCATGTTTTTGAAATGTTTCTGGTAGTTTGTGAAAAAGCCTAGAATACAAGACTACATGGTGAGAAGAGAAGTCAATCTCTCTCAGCCACCCAGCCTTCCAGCTGAAGTTCAGAAATGAAGCACAGCCCATTAAGATCCCCTCACCACCAGCCCTGGAGAAATAGTAGCAGAAGTGTGCAGCCAACCACGGAGTCAGTGGAGAGCTTTCAGAACTCTTGCCTTGCTGTAGCTATTAGGGCAGCTGTAGATCACAGACACAGCATGCATTAGAGTACTGCTAATCACTGCAGGAACACACAGGTACCTCTAATGTGCATTATATTAGAAGGGAAAAAAGGACTCCATGTTAGTGTAAAGAAAAAGCCACATTGAGAAAGGTCATGACACGTGTTCTATTATTATTATTATTTTTATTTCATGAATGTTTCTGGCGACACATTAAGGTCATAGTTCTAAAGACCAAAAAGAAGATCACTTTTTTTACTATCATAAATCATCAATTAATTTAGGCTGAGATGAGATTTTAACTGCATTATAAGAATTTACTGGGAACTATAAAGTGCTTTTCTTTTGAAAAAGTACTTTTATTAATTTTTTATTAGATCTTACCACAGCTGTTCCACTAGTTTGAACAGCATACATGAAATAAAAAAGATCAAAACAAAGAGAAAACATTCTCTCAGATTCTCACAGAGAGCAAACTGGTCAAGCAATGGCCATGGCTCCTCCAGATGGCTGACACTGACAAAAAGTTCTACAAAATGTATACATGATTTCAAGGTAAATCCTGAAGGAATTTGACTGAGCAGATACAAAAGTTACATGTTTTGTTTTATAGATCTTGCTTTAACTTGGCCTTAACCACCCAGCACAAAAATTTAACCAGAAGCCATAAAATATAAAACCAGTTCAACATGCAGATCTGTGAAAGGCTCAAGTTGACAGCTTCTGACATTGCCACTTCTGCCAGTAAACCATTTCTATTAGGGAATATTGAACTATGTATACAACTGCTTTCTCTTAGTTCAATGAGAAGAAATATTTGTGCCAATAGTGTTTAGACAAATTATCATGATTACGTCTTGTACTCTGAGAAACTACTATGAAGACAACAATATGCATTGTCTTAATTATTGTGGCTGTCCTACTAATGTGTTTTGAAACTATCTCATTGTTATTTCTTATTCAAAGTAATAAAAATACACATACAGATAACCCCCTAAATTTTGATTTTATGTTTTCCTCATATTTATATATTTTCAAGATATTTATATATCACTTTTGAATTTATATGTGGTATATATATCACTTCAAAGTAATTTTGAATACATTAGTTTTATAAAACATAGCTCGCATTGTAAGAGACCTCTCTCCTGTCCCTAAAAGTCTCATCTACTTGCCAAACATCAAAAACCAAACTAAAACAAAACAAAAGAAAAAACAAACAGGAAAATAGTCCATGAGTGGAAAACTCATTTTTATCAAAAAACTCATGCTTTGTGCATTTAACTGCCTCCAGAGTGACCCAAAGCCTCACCAAAGTCCCCATGTCTCTACATTGTTCCTTTTGTTTATCAAATTATGGCATCAGCAGTCACCAGCTTTGTGATCTTAACAAATTGCTCACCCTCTCTGAGGCTTGATTTTTCTAAGTATAATAACCATACAGCACCAGATAAGATTATTTTTAATTTAATAAATTTCCCATTTTTAAACTTCTATACCTATGTTTCAAAAATAAAACAGAGAAAAACCCAATTTTGGTGACTAATGTGAAAATCGAAAAATAAAACCTCCTTCATATATACGGGATCCCATTAATTCTTTTGGCTTTATCAAGTAAATTACAATACTTTTATCATATACTATCAATTTTGTGTACTCTTTTAATTGTCCTCTTTGTTTCCTATGTTACTAATGGGTCATATTATAATTTTGCTTATAATTTAGATTTTAATATGTATGATAAATATAAAGAAGCATTCAGTGTCATGTGTTTAGGAAATATTAACTATATAAACTAAATGAGAGCTGATGTCAATATTTCAGAAATAATGAGGTGTGATGTTATGATGCCAAAAGGTAGAAGGATATTCAAGGAAATCAACGTATATTTTTTAGAAGAAAAAAGCAGGCAAACCCCCAAGAGGCACTCTAAGAAACTCTGATCTGTGGTGTAATGAACACTGTATTTTCCAAATGCAGCTCACAGACCAGTTCAAGGAGGGCTACATTGGAAACAACAGAACATTTGGCAGGCTTTAATCACAGATATCCTGATTCATTAGTCTAGAATGAACCATAAAATCCCCATTTTAAAAAGCTTCTTGAATAATTCTTTATTTTGTGTAATTGGAAAGTGGTCTACTACTTGGCAATGACTGAAGAATAGACAATAATTTTAAAGATATTAAAGTGTATTATTCTTTTAGTTTTGAAAAAGAACTCCCCCCATAAAAATCCTCAATTATTCTTCTCAACTAAAAGAAATCTAATAATTCAAGGAAAATTATAGCATGGTTTTATCTCTCTATGGCTTTTAATGGTATAGGCAAGTTATATTAATTATTTGAATAACAGGTTTTAAGTTTACAAAATCACCCTAATATGATCTTTCATTTGTTCTCTATAAAAATTCTTAGAGATAGATGAAAATGCATAACATCAGTATAGTATTATGTTGTTTGCAATGCCTGACATTTTTTAAATTATAATTTAAAAACTTACATTGCCATTACTTATTTTCTCACAATTAATTAGATCCACTGGCTCTAATAATCAAAGTACATGGTTAAGTTCCACTTTTGTGATTTTGCAGTATTGCTTCCTCTGCTGAGAACTTCCATCCTGGTCTTACTCTAAAACCTAAAGGAATCTTTGGTTGGGTTTCCGGGCATGATTAATTATCAGAAGGAACAGGGCCGGGCTCTGGGATCTGCTGCAGCCTGTAGTCTCTAGTAAACCTTTTCATACCCACGAAAGGCAGGCAGCCACACTCCTCTACACTTAGCACCCTCTTCTTCCTCCTATTTATTATCTGTAGAAACATATAGCAAGGAAATAACCCAATTTAAATTTGTCCAGAAGCAAGTTTTAAAAGCTGTGATATTTTCATCAGACACGTAGCTTCCATACTATTTTTGTTTTATATTTCATGACACATAAGAAATTGATTTAGCATCGGGGGAGATATTTGTTTTAAATTTTCTGGGCTGGTGCATGATTCAAGCAATGTTGTTATGCTTTGTGTCTAGTAGTCCCCCCAAAGCCTTGTGTAGTCATGGATGGAGTGGGGACTTACAGAATTTGAGATTAACTCATGATCTACTGGGATTATGGGTAATTCAAGGATGAGGTTATGGGCCTGAGTACTGCTGGGATTATGGGTGTTGCCTGAGGCAGACAGCCTGAGGTAGACAGCCTGAATTTAATATAAGAAAGGCAGAGAAAACAGACCCTCTCTTGCCATTCTTGGCTTATTGTCATCGTTGCTGTTCAGCTGCCATGAACTGCTGACTTCTTCCATGTGCCCCTCTGCTTTGGAGCCAGCCAAGTGTAGACTGAAATCTCCAGTAACTGCGAGCTACATGAACCTTTCTTTCCTCCATTTTGGGTGTGGGGTATTTGTCTTAGCAATAAGAGAAGAGTAACCGAGACAAATACTTACACAAACTGTTCATTTTTAATCCCCGTCACCTCCCAGGTGGTAATGACAGTACTTCAATATTATTTCATAGGAACATCTTGAAATGTCTTTAACTAAACATCTTTAAAAGCAAAGAAATTTCAGGACAAAGTATTACCAATGGCAACTTATTTGTCACCTTGTATTCTATGTCACAGGTAGTTAGGAGTCCCCAGTTTGCTATGTCAGCCTACTATCCTTTGGCAATCCTTTGCTCTAGAAGAAACAAGGAAGTGGTAAATTGGTGGTGCCGTAGGCAGGGACTTGACACGTTAGTTCAGTGATTTAGAGACACTTTTCTCATGTGCATCATGGCAGCCACATCAGCAATTAGTGATAAATGCAAAGAATAGGTGTTATTTGTTCTGCACTGATACCATCCAGTCATCTTTAGTCAAGAATGTCTGAAGATGCTGTCAGTGCAAGCTTTGCTAAGCCATTTTTCCACTTGTCTAGAGCTTTCTCACCTGTGAAATAGAGCTACATTATCCCATATGAATATTTTTCATGATGACTATCGATTATTCATGAGTGAGGCATACTGCTGCTCAATCTTGCTGTACATTACAAATAAGCCAATCAGATGCTCTTTTATCTCCCGATTTAATACCAAATATCCTGTTATCAAAAAATTCTTTTTTCCACTTTTCATTGTTAATACTAAAAAGACTATGTGATTGTTTTTACCAGTTTTGATATTTGGAACCTCCAATTTCTAATTTCCACAGGGCTCTCTAATTTTGCATGCCACATAATTAAAATGACAACAAATATTTCAAAATATAATTTATTTTATAATCCATCCAAACTTCCCTCACTATTTAATTTTATTCTTGCAAGTTTGTGATTATGCTGGAACAGGCTCAGGTTCCCCACAAACAGCACAGGAGACTCGTTGCTCTGAGATGCAAGAGTCCTTCCACTGGAAATGCTGAAGAAGCCTGGTAGCAAGACTTCTGCTCCTTGGGTGCCTCACTGTCATGGTTAGAACTCATTAATCCTTAGACTGGATTAATGTAGTTTATGTAGCATAGCTGTCTATTCCCATCCCCCTCTCATCTTGATTATAGTTATGAACTACAAAAGTTTGACACAGCTGTCCCCTTTCTGTCCAGTATCTGTACTAATTTTACTTTTTCTACAATCAGACAATTGCTTCTGATTTCAAAAAATATTATGTTTTTCTGTTGAAACTCTGACTTGTTTAGTGGTGCAACTGTGCAGATGCTAGGAGATTCTCAAGAAATGAAAAAGTACAATCTAAATTCACTTTATGCAGACTAAATTGTCTGTGGATAGGAATGTTGGGAGAAAAGAGGTATGTGGGTACAGAGGTATTATAATCTAACTGAAATCATTCAATAAGCTGCTTCTATATTTTAGTTCAGTGTATTTATTTTCACATTTCATAGTTCCAAGTTTTTATCTTCATGTCATGAAAATGCATGGTCCTTAATTTTCCTACTACAAAAACAAGTGTACTTTATTTCCAGCATTCATTTAATTTTTAGTAATTGAGAATTACTATATTTTGCAAGTGCCAAGACCGCTACTAAAAACATAATGCTACATATACAAATAAGTCACTTGTTTTCCCAGACTATTAACATACTAGAACAATGTGAAAATGGTAATAAGATGAGGTTATTTTGCAGAACACTTGGGAGCAAGTTTAGGTGTATAATGTTCATTGTATCTTGAAATCAATGGGGCAGATGTAACCTCCACTAGTGAGTTTTCCTGAGGAAAAAAAGAATTAAGTCTCTCAAGAACATTTTCTTAACTGATAAATTATAGATATTGTATCAGTGATACATGATCTCCTCCTCACTAATTGTATCTTTTTCATATTAATTATGACAATTCACAGTACATAGTTTTGAATATTTGTTTTGAAATATTTTATAATTTTGGTTGCATTCAATCTTAGAAACTGAGGGCATAACATTATTCACTAAGATTAAATAAGTTGTGTTATATGTTATTAATATACTCTTAAATTACTACTTTGTGTAATCTATAACATTTACTTTTATATTGAAAACTTTTAAAGTTTAAAATAAGACCACTTATTAAAAGTTTCAGAAATCTCAGCAGTTTTTAACAAGCTTCTGTTAAAAACTAAGGAATTATTGCTTCTTCACTTTTTAAAAAATCAATCAAAGCCTAATGTGCTGAAGCATGCCACAAATCTCAGTATTCTTGGAAGCTGATACAGGAGAATTCCAAATTGGAAATCAGCCTGAGCAACTTAGTGGCTCAGTAAACTCCTGCTTCAGAAAAAAAGAAAGGGTTGAGGGACAGAGCTCGCTGCAGATGTGCTGGATTCAGTGCCCAGTACCTTACTTACCCCAGGAAAAGTTGGTCAATATTATAAAGTATTCAAAGCAAATAAAATTTCATAAATTTTATTTCATATTCTGCTAAAATTTGCAAAGGAAAGATTTATTTAACAATGCAATATTTTAAATTTTCATAAAAGATGGCTTTAGAAAATTGTTAGGCTTGTTTTCTAGGTTTACTTGTTTGATCTCAGCCACTTTTGGGAAACTAATGAAATTCCTATCTAAAATCCTACATCAATTAATAGTAATTATTACATATTGAATTTCCCATAAAAATCTTGATATTTAATTATGAAAATATGATCCTTCTTATTCACCTGGTAGATGAGGACTCAAAAGAATCAATTTCAAACAATTTATAGCCAAGTTTTATTGTACTTGGTTTGACAACTTTCAGGTCAGAAGGCACAAAAACTAACTAAAGAAAATGCCAGTGAGCAAAGGCAGAAAGATATTTGAAATCATGCTGTTAGCTTCCTACTTCTTAAGTAAAATTTTTATTGAGCTTCATTCATAAGGTGAACTTTGACAACCAAATTTAAAGTGGAATTAGCTATACTTGGGCCTATTTTCACCTGCTGAAAGGCAAAACTAACATTCTGTGTCATAATCGTCATAGTAAACAAAAAGGAATACTGTGTTCATTTCATTAATGCACTTAATATACACTAAAAATCTGAGAATTTATGATGATCTAAAAATATTATAGCAGCAAAGCTTTTATGTTTCATAAGAAAAACTTCCAAAAACACATAGCGTGAATAACTGTGAGGCCAAATGCTTTATGACAGATAACTAATGAAATTATGTTGGAAAAAATTTTTTTTGCTCATAAAATGATGTTTGTGCACATCACAGACAACAATTTTAACCTTAAATCTGGTATTTATAGATCTACTACTTAATTTTATTTAAGCATTTCATAACTTTTGCTCAAAAAATGCTACAGAAAATTAATAAATGACATTTTAAAATTAAAAAAGAACTGAGACATTTGTTTTAATGTATGTAAATCATCTGAAATTATAAAATATTTCTATGGAAAGTTAATAATGTAATGGACAAATAGAAGTAAGCAGTTTAAGAACTTTTGTAGTTTTGCTTGGCATGATGATGTAAAACACAATATTCAATATTTCAGAAAAACATTTTCTCCAGTGAACTCTTGTTTAACCATTATAGGTCTCTCTCCAAGCAGGGTTATAGAGTTTAAGAATATTAAAATTCAGAGATATTAACATGTTTTTATTTATAAGTTGGTGAAAAAGTTTTCAAATCAAAAACGAATCACAGCCGGGCGTGGTGGCGCACGCCTGTAATCCCAGCACTTGGGAGGCTGAGGCAGGAGGATCAGTGCAAGTTCGAGACCAGCCTGGGCTACAAAAGTGAGCTCAAGGCCAGCCTCAACTGCATAGCGAGACCCTGTCTCAAAAATACAAAAAAAAAAAAAACAAAAAAAAAAAAAAACGAATCACAGAGTTTCTGAAATGGGTATAATGCTTAAGTGCATCTTGGCACTGCAGCCCTCTTCACACTGCTTTACCAGTGGGAAAGAAGTAGATGTGCTTTCTAAATACTGGATTTTTTTCTTCACATTCAGTAACTGAATTGTATGGAAACCTGCAAGGATTATGACACAGGCAAATGCATGACCTGGAGATTCAGTATGGCTTGTTGTGTTTTCTCAAATGCACCTAGTGAAACAGAATATGATAAGGTGAAAGACATTTCATGCCTTATAAACATCTGTAAGTTCATTTACTGGGAAGACTGCATGGTAGATCAAAGGCTGTCATTTGAATCAGTAAGCACTCAGTGAACCATTGTGTGCAAAGTCACTTTTGGTGAGTCATATCAAAGCTCTGTTATGACTCATGCAGAATACAATATGAGAATGAAGTAACCTAACTTATAAAGTGGTCTTTCAAAAGGTGTCAGCATCATATGACAGCAAGGAGCTGACTTCTTTTATAAAAGTTGCTGATATCAAGTTGTCCAATACTTAAATTATGGATGCAATTCTTGAGCTTCTAGGAGAAAAGTTAAATTTGTCTACTGAAACACCATTTTTTTTTCTAAAGGAGATCTTTCTTTTCTTTTCTTTTTTAAGGAAATCTTTATTAAGATACAATTTACAGGTAAAAATCTACCTTTGAATAATTCAATAGGTTTTAAAGCTATGCACTTCAGTGGTTTTCTCAGTTAGTTTTTACTCATTGATGGAATAACGTACCTGACACCCAAATTAAGAAAGGAAAGGTTTATTCAGCTCTCAGTTAGTGGTTTCAGTCCATACTTGACTGGCTTCACGGTAGAATGGCATACTGCAGGGGGCAGCAGTTCATGGCAGCAGAAAGCAACCAAGCGAAGACAGGAGGTGTGGCTGTGGCTTTTTGCAAGCCTTTCTCCCTTCCTTCCACACTGACTGAAAAGGCCAGAGCTCCTGCGAGGAAATGGCATTGCCATCCTTCCTCCTTTCCCTCTATATATTCTTTTTGTGCTGTCACTCTAGGGTAGCCTTCCACACCGTAGGAAGGGGCCTCATACACCCTAGGGTGTGGAATAACAGATTAATTTAGTTAAGCTCCCCGATCCCCCGCCACGCCGCATTTTAGGACAGAGTCTACAGGGTCTACAGGGTCTCATTACATAGATTGGACTCTTGGCGTCATCCTCCTGTTTTCAACCTCCCAAGAGATGCGATTATAGGCTCATGCCACCACGCCCGGTCTCAATCTCCATCTCAGTGCACCCCGGAGGCAGAGCCGGCATAGCATACCAGGGATTGAACCCTGGCCTCTGCCTCTGCCTCCGCAGGCACTTTAATCCCCTGAGCTATTCGGCAAGCCCTAGTTAAGCTTTTTACTTCTGAAATCCACACAATGTCTCAATCACTACAAATGGCTTTGTAGTGTATTTACACTTGTACCATTCTCACCATAATCTGATTTGATAATATTTTCATAACTTCTACAAAGTTTGTATTTGCTAAAAGTTACTTTGCAGATTTCATCCCCTCCCCTGATTTGCTCCTTCTTTCTCCCAAATTAGTCCCTAATTGGTTTCATATTTTATCGAAGTCACACAATGCGTGGCCCAAGATGACTTCTTAGCATAGTATTTTCAATGTTTATCTAAGTTCTAACATGTACTAGCACTTGCTTATTTTTATTACCAAATGATATTCAATTGTGTGAATACTTATGTTGTGTTCACCTGTTTATTAGTTGATAAATATTTGGATTGTGTATATTTTTGTCTATTATAAAAAAGTTTTACGTGAGTATCTGTATACAGTTCTGTTTAGTCTTTGTAGAAACTGCCAGACTGAGCTCTAGAACTCCTGGAGATCTTAACCACTGCTCCTGCAGGGAGGAATGCACACTCGTGTATTGCAGCAGCTTCAAACAGGAGCAGAAGAAAGAAGTTTGAGATGCAGTGTAACACTCTCAAAAGGAACGCAACAGTACACAAGTGAAGCGGTATCAAGGGAAACGCCTATTTTGGTAATGAGAAAATTTTCCATATATTCTTCACTGAGAAGAAAAATCTAGACAAGCTGGAAAAAATACTAAATCTGAGAGAACAACCTAAGGACTCAGCAAGACTTTAGTATAAGTGAGAATGTATGGTTTAATGGACAGTTAAAAAAATTGGCTTGTTTAAGTTGAACTGAACATTTTTAATTCCAGACACTATGTAGAACAGTTCTGCTTTTCTGTGGCCAACAGCTGAAGTAGTCTATAGAAAGATAAAACAATAAGCTTTTGGCAGAATGTAAATTATTTATTATCCGAATATATTTTATTTATTTAATTTAATATTTTTATTGTTTAAATTTAACAATGGCTATATTATATATTTTCATCATCAGATCAGTTTAGATTAATATATATAGGTATATAAGATTGATCAAACAATTAAACATTAACACTTTTAAGTCAACATTACTTTTTTTTTCTTTTCCCCTTTCTTTTTTTTGAAAGTTGACATATTGCATATTGTCCTCACAATCATTCTACAGTGTACAGTGTGTGGGCATGACCTGAATATATTTATTTTAAATCAAACTCCTACCTAACACCCGCCCAGCCATTTGCTGGTCTCTGAAGTTTGTCAACACATACAAAAGTATTAAGCTGTTGAATTTCAGTTACTTATTACAAGTATCTCTGCTGCCAGGCATCAACTCTGAGCATTTCATTAGGTGACTGAATTACTTTTCAAGGTGATTTGCTTAATGTGGAAATACTTAAAAGTTCCAGATTCTTGGCAAACAGCCTCTGAAAGCCCAATTTTGTCTACTCTATAAAATTGATAAATATTCCCAGCTAAATTAATCACAAATGTAAAATATTTAATACTCTATTCTTGTCACACAAACTGTCCAAGCGAGAGGGTACTTCTATTTGATCCATTAAGTCAGTAAAATGTATAATATTTTACTTCTTGGAATAATGACATTTAAGATAAATGTAAATAATTTCAAATCTCATTTTATTTTATTTTTCTGTTCTTAAATTTACACCAAACTAAAAAATAAGGGATTTCTGCATGATATTTTTAAAAGGTAAGTTAGGTGGCTTTGATAAAGATAAAAATAAAATGTCTGAAGTCCACCACTACTGTAGCCACAGAACCCCTTACTGCACTGATGTGCTATGAAGACATATGCATCATTCCTGGCTTCCCTGTAACTGAAATCTTCCTTGAGCTGTTGCTACTTATTCTACTCACCATGATTTCAATAAGATATTGATGCGAAGAATACACTGATCTTTGACCTTGACAGGAACAGCTTGATGTGCTCTATCATTTGAAGGAAGACAAAATATTGAAATTCAAATTTACAACTAAATGCACTCACTTGAGTGAACAACCAAATTGTTAACATTTAATCATCAAGTTCACGTGCGAAAGAGAAAAGACAAAAATGCTGGCTTTGCCTCTGTGCATCTCATAAACGTGCTAGCATACTCTATTGATACTCAGACTCATATTGGGAGTGTTCACTCATAAATAAACTGGTAGAAAACTTATGTACATTTCCAAGGATTGTAAGATAACATTAAAAATGACATCCTCGACTTTATAAAGAAAGCTTCATGCTTGACAGGTGACAGTCAGTGTAGTGTGTGTGTGTATCATCAACAATTCCAGATGGACTTCTGCAACATCAAATAATTAAACGAGGGTATAGATCATATTAAAAATTTTATCTATGGACCAGATGATCAGGAAGCCACATTGCTGAGACAAGTCCACTGTATTTATTTATTTATTTATTTATTTATTTATTTATTTATTTATTTGTCTCTGAGTGACCCTCCTAATTCTCTTGGTATTGAACTTAATAACAAAGATATAATTGGTTTGATCAAACCTACACGTGAGTTTTAACCAAGATACAAAGGTTTTCACTTTCCACATTGGCACTTCTTTGGATTTATGTGGACAAAGAGCCAAAAATGAAAGTTTCACGTCCCAAGTATTCTTCAAGGACCAAAATGGCATTTCTCAGAGTGAAATCATTTTCTATGCTAAGGAACATGTCATACCTAGGTGTTTTGGATCATAGCACATGAGATGATAAAAGAATTATAACCACCCTTAGAAAGGCTGCCTACACCTGGAAAGTAAGTAGATAGGGGAGGAAAGTGCGAAATACCTCCACTAAAGGCAAGAAACACAGGTAAGATGACTTGAAAGAACTGATTGAGTCTTACATATTCATATGAAGGCCAACGTTATTAAAATACAGAGATATGAAGAAAATAGCAAAAATTGGATAACAGATGCATGAGATTATCAACTGTCTGGACAGCAATCAGACTTCAGGGATACATGATATTAAACACTCAAAGAATAATCTGATAACTTCTGCAGACACTTCATTACCAAAAAGCTTTACATTAACAGAATAGGCCAGGAAAGCTATGTACCAACCTGCCTAGGGAAAGAACTTTTACAGGAAGGTCTCTGGACCCACCACTGATAAGTAGCAATGCAGAGAAAAAGGAAGTCAAACATGTCAAGTGTAGACGAACCTCTGGTCTTCTTTTAGAGTATTTTTTTTTTTCTGGTACTGGGAATTGAACTGATGTCCCTGCACTTGATGGGCACATGCTTATTCTACTGAGCTAACTCCTCAGTCCCAAAAATTGAAAAAAAAAAAAAAAAAAACATTGAGAGATAAATCCTTTCCCAAAGCATTCCTGCAATATTATTTAATTTTTAAGAATATAAATTGCTAAGATTAAGTTGTATATTTTTTCTGGAAACAGCCATGATAGAACATCATTTTAGGGGCTGGGAGATAGCTCAGTGGTCTAAGCATGAGTGTGGCAAGGTTGCAATCAGGCGCACCGTGCTGGCCATAGAGATGGCATGGTGGTGCATGCCTGGCATGCCTGTAATCCCGGTGCTGTGGAGACTGAGGCAGGAGGATCACTATAAGTCCTGGGGGCCTTGCACTTGCCAAATAGATGCTCAGGTCACCAAGCTATCTCCTCAAACCCTTTAATGTAGATCTAAAGGTTATTAAAATACATAGATATAAAATTTATTTCTTTTAAACTCTTAAAGAGTGCAAACATATATATTAGGCTGGGCAATAGCTCAGGATCATAGGTGCCTACCTGGCAAGCACATGGTCCTGAGTTTGATAACCTGTACCAAAAAGCAAACCCTCAAAAAAACTCTAAAAATTAAAATTATATGTCGCTTAATTAATAATTAATAATTATGTAAAGACATCATGTTCTGTGCCTTATATGCAAAATGTAGTTTAGTGATACCAAACTTAAACAATGGCTATGGAGATTTCACAGTTGACAAAATCTATACATCTAAAATGTGTTAGTTTTTTTCTAATATATTCACTTACTTTTAATGGGTGGATAAAAATGCATGTTTATGTTTTATGAAATATTACCTATTGAATCAATCACACTGGTTGTTTTCAGAGATCATATTCTTTCCAGGCAGGCGTTTATTCTACCGAGCTATTTCCTCAGCTCTTAGTGCATATTTTGTGTGTGTGTGTGTGTGTGTGTGTGTGTGTGTGTGTGTTTCATATCTACAGGGCCTCACTATGTAGATAGACTCCTAGTGATCCACTTATTTACAGCATCCCAAGAGCTGGGATTTATGGCGGGCATCACCATGCCCAGTTTTAATTGCCATTTCAGGGAGCCCCAGGAGCAGGACCAGCAGGGCAGGCCCAGAGACTGAGCCTCAGGCCCCTGCATCTGACTAAGCAGGCACTTTAATCTGCTGAGCTATTTGGCCAGCCAAGAGCCTGACCTTAATTAGCTTTCTCCATTGTCTTCCATTATATCATACATAATTTTAGAGTCGGCCAAATAGATCAGCAGATTAAAGTGCCCGCAAGCAGGCACAGGGGCTAAGGGCTTGATCCCCAGGCCTGGCATGACAGCCTTGCCCCCAGGACACGCTGAAATGGCATTTGAGCCTGGTGGTACGTGCCTGCAACCCCAGCTCTTGGGAGGTTGAACACAGGCAGATCACTGCAGGTCCTATCTACGTAATGAGACCCTGAGCACCCTGTAGACACCTCCCTAAAACACACACACACACACACACACAAAAGTAAAAGTTGAGTGTGACTCTTTTATTGAAAATCCAGTATACAAGATAAGCATTTTGTTTATATAACACTAATAGCTTCTTGTTTTAGGATAATAAAATTTCCTCTGAATCTTTAGATTGTTCGTCTATATTAATACTGCTAACTACAAAGCAATTAAAGTAACAATCACGCTTTTCTTCAAGTTACTGCAAGTGAAAATGTCAAAGTTTGCCTCAATACTTTCTGAAAAGTAAATGATGTAAAATGCAAACATCTGCTAGTATGATAAACCCCTCCATTTTTCCAAGAATCTTGAAGAACAGAAAAATTAATGTTGCACCTTCAAACTCTTTCCTATGTTAGGAATATAAACAAAATAAAAATTGCATGAGCTTATCTCCACTGACATTTGGGATTACAATTCATTTTTGTTTCATGTAGTTTTGGTATGGTATGTTTACACAGTAGTGTTGAATATTTAGAAATGCTACAAATGTGTTCATAGAGGCCAGCAGAGAGGATTTGGCAAGATTTGTGACTGAGTTTTGGACAAGCTGCCTTCATTATAAGACCCCTCTCCCTGGTGCTGACAAGTGATAGTGTAAATCCTTCAAAACATTGCCAGGGAATGATACTTTTACATTGTAACCATAATATCTGTGTTGTTTATCTCACATTAAAGATTCTAAATTACAAATCTGCCAAGAGATGTGACTTTTGTGCTTAATACCTTATTGTCACTTTTTTGTTTCATATATTACTTAACATGAAGTGGAAATTAAATTTTATAAATTGTTTATTTGCTATAAACAATTTATAAAGCTGTCAGAGTAAGTATTAATTCATATATTGGTATTACTTCATGGCAAAGTGTGAGAAATTAAAATCATAGAGATTATTATTCTTGCAAACATGACCTACTAAGAAGATAACATGTTTTCACCTGGAAGTGAAAATATCATCTACTAACAAAATGAAGACATTTTGGACTGAAAGATGATAATAGTTGCAAATTCTGTAGGAAATCAAATTTATAAGCAATTTAGATATAGATAGACCACATAATTGGATCTTACTGAGGAATAACAACCGTCTGAAAAATAGATCATTTAATTTAAAGAAAACAAACCAGATATGGCAATACTGAAGACATCCTAACAATTGACTATAGGCTTTCTGTAATCTATTAATTTTGAATGTCTTTTTGCAAAGGAAAAGGACAATAACATCAACACTAAATCTATAGATGTTTTTTGTTAAACTTTATTTATGTTATGGTCAGCTCAGCCTGCCATGGGGGCGGGGCTGGGCAGCATGTGGTGCTGGGGATCAAACCATGGTCCCTGTGGTTGCCTAAGCTTGCCTAAGCAGGCACTCTAGACCACTCAGCTCAGCAAGTCTGTTACAAAAAATATGGAAATATGACCTAAAAGGAAATATGTTAAAAAAAATGAGGATTCAAATTTAAATCATACCTATTGCCACCATTGAAAGTACTGTCATTCTATGGCCATACCACCCGAAATGTTCCAAATATGATTGAAAACACCAAGGCTATGTCCTAATATCTCACAATTTAAGGTATTGAAATCACGATTTATGGACACAATAGTAACATTTAATGTCATGTGAGATGATAGTAGAAGGTAAATGCATTTGAAATGTGTGTCTTCATCGTTTCTCAGTCAACTATATCAACCTTCTGACAATTTACTTTCTCATTCTTCTGGTTTTGAATTAGTGTTTATGCGAAATGGAGAGAATGAAAAGATTTTATTCTTATAAGGTTATGCCCTCTGGGAAGATGTTAAATTAATTTTAAGAAATCAAACACTTAAGGTTAGTTACCCAAATGTTAATTTTCAATTTATGATAGTGTCAAACCCATATCATCTGACAATGTTTGACCTGTAGAAAGTAAAGCCAAAGGAAAAAACTAATGATAATCACTCCTACTGTTTAAAAATTGTCTTCCTTTTGTGAGGATTTAAAGTTCAAAAGGCAAAAGTAAATTTTAAACAAATGAGTCCCAGATAGTTATAGAATTATATAAATTTTTAAGGATCAACTTCAGAGCATCATTTGAATAAGTACAGTGGTGCTCTGTCATTCACTATTACTGATTCAAGATGGCATACATTCACCAAGAGCAGAGACCCACAAATTGTGTTTACTGGAAAAGGAAGTAGATCTTGAGGCAATTGACATTGACATCTACTCCCAAATAAAACTTCCTGTGAATGTACTTTGAGAACCAAATTTGATGGGTTTTAAAATAGTCAAGTTGCAAGGTATGAAAGTACATCAAATATTTTATATTTTGGAACTTGGTTCGCAGTTGTTGGCAACAAAATCATATAAAAATAAGTTATGACTGATAGGACCGATGCTTTTCTTCTCTTTCTCTCTTTCCGCACACACATGCAAGAAGCCACTAAGAGAGGGCCTTATATGCAGTATTTTCTTAGTATGGTTCTTAAGACTTATTCTTAAGGAAAACTTGAGACTTGTCTATGCAATAAATTTCCTAGAAGTCCTAATGCAAAAATTAGTGCTAGGTAGTTTAATTATCAACTACAATGGCATCATTTTTTAAATAATAGGAACATGACTATTCCTACTGCTTGCTTGAGCAATACAGAGTTTATAAACATCTTACAGATAAGATAGAATGGAATTTCAGGTGGGGGGAAACATTCCTCAAAAAGATAAAGTAATAAAAAAGAGACAAAGGACAGAGCACAAAATAACTGACAGATCTGTTATATGTGAGTAAACAATAGACAGAAGGGCAGGCAAATTAGTTAATTTAGATAACTGAGTATCTTAGAAGATCATCAAATAGGTTGTGTGGTTGTTTTTTTGACTTATGACACCAGGGATTGAACTCAGGACCCTGTGCTTGCCTTGCAGGTGGTTGCTCTACTGAGCTATCTCCACAACCCTAGAGCCCTAGCCCTAGATTGTGTTTTTAAGGGAATCTTTCTTTCTTTCTTTCTTTCTCTCTCTTTCTTCCTTCCTTTCTTTTTCTTTCTTTCTTTCTTTCTTTCTTTCTTTCTTTCTTTCTTCTTCTTCTTCTTCCTCCTCCTCCTCTTCCTCCTCCGCCTCCTCCTT
>PVJA010007003.1:0-70717 GCA_004027025.1 Myocastor coypus
TTCTTCTTCTTCTTCTTCTTCTTCTTCTTCTTCTTCTTCTTCTTCTTCTTCTTCTTCTTCTTCTCCTTCTCCTCCTCCTCCTCCTCCTCCTCCTCTTCCTCCTTCTCTTCTTCCTCCTCCTTCTTTTCCTTCTCATTTTCTTCCTGATGCTCTTCCTCTCCCTCCTCCTGAAACAAACCCTGTTCCTTGAGCATGCTGGATAAGCATTTCACTACAGTGTCAGAAGCAGCAGGTTGAAGCTGGAAATTGATTATACAAGGGAAAGCAGGACAGTGAGTTACCTCAATTCTGAGAAAAGTGTCCTGCTTGGTCAGTGTCAACTATTAGTCACTAGGAAACCTTGTATCACAGGATACTGACTTTGCAAGAGTATACATGCATGTCCTTACTGTTGTTCTTGGGGTCATTTGCCTACCTGGGCCACTGCCTGATGCAGCTCTTGTCTTCTCTATTTTCTTCATTCCTGTCACTGTACCTCCTGGGGCGCTGAGAAACAAGTGAGTTCCTACACTGCAGAGCAACCAACCAGCTGTCAACATGGACATTTCCATTTTTTTACTACGTGATTTGTAATCTCACTTCATATTAGCACAAACGAAGGAGTTGTAGGTGGCCTAGAGGCAGCTATCTGAAGCTTGGCCTGTCACTAAGTAGCCTCTGAAGTAGATGCAGCTGGGATTGGAGAAATGCTATCATTTCTTGTCCTTGTGCGTCCATATTTTTCATTTAATCCTCACATACTTATTCTTCATGAGACAATCATTATTATTTGTATTTTTGGCTAAGGAAATGGTGGTTCATAGAAATTAAATGACATATTAAGGTCACATGGTGAGGGGGCCAAACAATAAAATCTCAAGTCTTCCAGTCAGATAATCTACTTGAAAAGTATAAAGGTTGCTTTGGTTCATAATTTCAGAGATTTCAGAAAATCCATCCCATAATGGTTGGCTCCAATGATTTTGGGCCTCTAGTGAGAAGTTCAAGAAAGCAAAGTTAATCAATTCATGGTAGAGCAGAGGGGAGGAAGGGATCAGGGTTGGAATAATGTGGTAAATCACATTGAATGACTTTATTTTATTTTATTTTATTTTATTTTATTTTATTTTATTGTTCAGGGGATTGAGTTCAGAACATGTGCTTGCCAGGCAGAAGCTTATGTCCCAGAGCTATATCCCCAGCCCTTGATATTTATTTATTTATTTATTTATTTATTTATTTATTTGGTACAGGGTCTCATTATCAATGGTCCTCCTATCTCAGTCTCCTCATGTTAGGATTACAGATGTGTGCCACTGCACTTGGTTTTGGTGGTTGGCACATAAGTACTAGGGATCGAACCGGGGTCCTTGCACTTGCCAGGCAGGTGCTTAGACCACTGAGCTATTGCCCTAGCCTTCTTTATTGATGTTAAATACTAAGTCAGCTTTGCATTCATAAGAAAAACTTCACTTGGTTAGTAGGTCTATTTTTTTCATAATATATTGTTAGATTCAGTTTTGCTAGTTTTTTGTTTTTGGCAGTAGCAGGGGTTGAACTCAGGACCTTGCACTTGCTGGGCAAGCACTTATTCTACTGAGATATCTCCCCAGCCCTAGATTAAGTTTTGTTAAACCTTTTTTTCCAAGAAAATTTGCATCTGTGTTCTTGAGGGATATTGCTCTGTAGATTGTGTGTTTGTGTGTATGTGTGTGTGTGTGTGTGTGTGTGTGTGTGTGTGTGTGTGTGTGTGTCTGGTTCTGCTTGAGTGGTGTATCAAAATTTTGTTATATTTTCATTTTCATTTCGTTAAAATATTATTACTTTTCATTTCCTCTTTGACATTTCAGCTTCTTTCAGAAGGGTATTATTCACTTTACAAATGTTTGAGAATTTTTGTAGACATATTTTTATTATTGATTTATAATTTAGTTCCACAGAGATCAGAAAGAAAGACATCTGAAGGAAAGACAGGACCCAGTCACTGTAGAAATGAAAGAAAAAAGAGGAAGACAGGGTGCTCTCTCAATGGGGGGCAAAGAAAGATGGAAAGAGGGTGTGGATTTTTCTTTGGATTGCTGAGCTCCCATGCCCAGGGACATCTGGAAGGAGCTGTCTAGGAGATGAACAAGCATAGTCCTAGAGCTCAGTGAGAGATGCAAGTAGGATTAGGATGTCACCCATGTCCGGGTGGTACAGGTTTCCACAGTACAGCCTGCACTTCCTAGGAACAGGCCAAAAAGACATTAAGCTCTGGCCAAGGATCCAGTAGGGACCAGGGTCATAGAATCAGGGTCGAACCTGAAAGTCAAGATAAGGTATCTCTCCTTTATGCCTAATCTTAGAAACTCAGATGAACAACTGGCAGGGTGCACCATGAAGCAGGCCACCACGCTATGAAGCAGAATGTACACCACACTGCAGAAGAGACAGCGAGGAACAGGAAAAGAATCAGACTACTGTGATTGGGAATGCGAATATTTCTCAGTGACTCTTATCCTGCAGCCCTGGTTGTCAACCTGTGATACTACTGGGAGATGGCAGAGCCTTTAGGAGTGGGGTTCAGTGGGAGGCAGTTACTTCATAGTGGGAGTGGGAGCTCAATCATAGAGGGAACCTGGGAACACTGGCTTCTTCCTGTCTCTCTGCTTTCCCACCGTGAGTTGAACAGCTGAGTCCCATCGCATATTCTTGTCATGGCCCTCTCCCTCATCTCAGGCCCCAGGACCAGGAGAACCAAGTGCCTAGGCCCAGAAACTCCACTTATCTGCAGTCAACATCATGAGTTTGTAGAAAAATAGGAATTAATTTTCAAAAAAGGCACTAGAATAAGTAAATGAATTGGTCAAGGTTGCAGGATACTAATCAGTATACAAAAGCCAATGGTGTTTTATACATTAGCAATAAACAACTGGAAAGGAAATGCCATTTATGTTGGAATTAAATACAAAGTTCTTAGGATTAGATCTGAAAATGATATAGAAGAGCTACATATTGAAAACTATAAGACATTATTGAGAAAAATGAAAGAAGACAAATAATTTGGGAAATAAACTATATTCAGTGTGAAAATTGTAAAAAAAAGTCATTTCTCCTCTAGCTATGTAAAGATTCAACATTATACCAAGCTCATAACAGGCCTCTTTGGGGGAGCAAAGTCAGAAAATTGATCTTGAGATTCATACAGCAATGTAAAAGGTATTGCAGTAACCAAAACAACTTTGAAAAAAAGAACACTGTCCAGGTCCAATTCTACCTACGTGCAAGGTATTTTAAACCTACACTGCCATATTAATATGACATTAGGAACACAGTTTCACACATATGTTGACAACTGACTTTTGACCAAAAGACTCAAAGATAATTCAACAATAAAAGAAAAGCCCTTTCAACAAATGATGCCAAAACAGTTACACACAGAAACACACACACAGCCACACACACACACAATTATAATTCACACTTCAAATTACACACAAAGTTATCATAAAATATAATGCATAACTAAAACTCTAGAACTCCTACAAGAAAACTTAAGAAGACCATATGATATTGGGTTA
Organism: Myocastor coypus; assembly: GCA_004027025.1. Classification (NCBI taxonomy): domain Eukaryota; kingdom Metazoa; phylum Chordata; class Mammalia; order Rodentia; family Myocastoridae; genus Myocastor; species Myocastor coypus. The sequence continues at coordinate 3,540 of PVJA010007003.1, forward strand.
TCATATGAGACATTTTAGTATAATGTATAAAACAAAAATGTCCCTAATTGATCCTATCAAAAGTAAAATTGTTTTCTCCTCAAAAGACTCCATGAATGGGAAGAGATTTTGCTAATGTAGCTTAGTGGCAGACCACTTGCCAGGAAAGTATAAGTAAGGCCTTGGATTTAAGCCCCAGCTTGACAAAAAAGAGTGCAGGGGTTGGGGAGGGAAGGGTAGAGGGTAAAAGGGAAAAGAAGAGGGAGAGAGGGAGAGAGAGAGAGACAGAGAGAGAGAGAGAGAGAGAGAGAGAGAGAGAGAGAGAGAGACCAAGAGAAGATGCTATTCCATTCTTAGAATTATGCCCAAGGAAAATGAAAGCATATGTCTATATAAAAGTTATCAGCAATTCTACTTGTTACCGAAAACAAACAAACAAACAAACTACAAGAAGCACCAATGATCAACAACAGTGAACAAACAAATTGTAGTGCGTGTGTACAACGAAGTGCTAAAGAAATGAAAAGGAATTAATTGCTGGTAGATGCTATAACAGACAAATCTCATGTTGAGCAAAGTAAGACAGAAGAACATAATACCATGTAACTCCATACATATAAAATTATAAGTAATGTAGAGCATTCCATAATAATAGAAAGCAGAACCTTAGTTGTATAGGGAGAGAGGTTTTAAGGAGTGGCAGGAGACAGATTAGAAAGACATGTGAAAAACCTTTTGAGGTTATGAATTTCTTCATCATGCTTATGGTTATAACAGCTTCATTGGTGTACACATCCATTCATCAGATTACGTATATTCTTTCTGGCTTACAGTAGTCAATTATGTCTCTGAAATCTCCTTCAAACTATGTAAAAGGATTTTTTTTTATCCTGGTGAGATATACATGGCAAAATCTACCATTTTGGTTCGAAATGGTTCAAAATCTGAGCCATTTTCAAGGGTACAGGTGAGAGACATAAAGTACGCTCACAGTTGTGCGCACGCACGTCACCACCATCCATCTTCATCTTTTCAAATGGAAACCCAGTCTGACCAAGAACTTTTAAGTAGTAATAGAAGGATAAGGAGGGGAAAAAGCCTGAGACACAGGGTTTAGATGCCCAAATAAACCATCCCCGGGAAGCCTTATGAGGAATTATGCAGAATCCGGCATATTGCCCCCAGAGGGATGACTGCACAGAAAGCCTGGGCCACATAAGAAAGTGTGTGAAAAGTATACATCCTCTAAGGGAGACCTGATTTTAATTTTATTGTACCTTTGTCAAAAGGCATTTACTGCCTCCTAGAAAATCAGGTAAGCTTGGTCCAAATTCCCAGATCACAGATCATGAAAGGCAAGATCCCAGAGGATTCCTGAATGCCTAATTCCCAACAGTCTTTTCCTGTCAAGAGTACAGCCTCCTGCCATTTGAGCACAAATCCCAGTCTCTATTGGTTTCCACTAAGTTATGATCCCAACATTGGAACTTTGTATACAGAGAAACCACTGAAGATTTGGGGGTCAGGCCAGGCCCCCCAGAGCCTTCTACTATTACATTCTTTCTCTTCTATTCTTGTCTCTTCTCCTGTTTGCTACCAACAGCTTCTTCCCCAGAATCTTACAGTGCAGACACTAAGACTATTTTACATTGAAGACATTTGATATTCAACAAATTTTTATAAAATTCTTAGAGTTTCCCATATTTGACTAAAAGCATCAACTTTCTGGAAGTGAAGCTGTCATACATTGCCTCTCCACAGGTACTTAATGGCTTTGGAGAAGGTGAAAACATTATTCATCCTGGTATGGACAAACATCATCATGCATTTCTTATCTCCTATTTGTTCTTTGAAGAAATCCACTTAATTTCCCCAAGGAAATCTTTTTGTATTTTTCCTGTGAGCCTTTTCTAATCATCTTCTTTCCCATAAATTATGCATATCAACTCCAAATCCCAAATATCCTTTTCAGTTGTTTAGCACTGAACACTCATGCGTGTCTACACCTCACATGCATTAATAGACTCTTTTCTTCACACTACTTTCTTTTATTTGTATATAGAATCAATGTGTGCATGTGTGTTGGTGTGTGTGTGTGTGTGTGTGTGTGTATGCTGATTTAGATATTTAAGAAAAGGAGTTTATTAGATCAACTCACAGGATCAGAGGCTGAATAGTCCATGATGGCTGCCCGCATGTTGGTGAGTCAGAGGACGTGGTAGCTGTTCAATAAAAGCAGGTGGAAGCTTCAGAATAATCAGGGATCATGGATGCAGCATCAATTCGAAACGGAAGGTCTACAAGCTGGTGGAGAGTCGCAGGTGTTGGTCCATGTAGAAAGATGCCCCTATTGAAGCACAATGAAGCTTTTAAAGCAGACTGACTTCCTCCTTCTTCCTCTTCTTTGTTCCTTCTGGGTTGTGAGCCTATTGATAGTGCTGTCCATAAGCAGTGTGGTTCCTCCCCCCTCAGTTTGCTTCCCTATGCACAGATCATCTTTGCAAAGATGACTGACACACCTAAAAGTGGATTTTACTACTTCCCTAGGTATCTTTTACCTGGTACAGTTGACAATCAAGGTTATTTGTCAAATCCCCTCATATTCCCACCTCCAGAGTCTTAGCTTTTATCCCAGGTAAGATTTTCCAGCAATTCTCCAAATATATGTTTCCTGAGCCTACAAAGCCATGTTTGTCCTAGTTGCAGAGATAAGGAAATTTTCTCTTTTTGGCCACATAGACATATAAAAGCCATATTGCTTGCTTCTTTGAGAGATGGGTCTAAATAAAGCCATATTATTCAAAGGAGTATTTGTATTTCTAAGCCAACAGCTTTCCACAGTCTCTCTTGAGTCTGTGGCTTAAGAAAGGCAATTATGCTGGGCGTGGTGGCGCACGCCTGTAATCCCAGCACTCGGGAGGCTGAGGCAGGAGGATCGCTGTGAGTTCGAGATCAGCTCAAGGCCAGCCTGAACTGCATAGTGAGACCCTGTCTCAAAAAAAAAAAAAAGAAAAAAAGAAAGGCAATTACACCAGGTAAAGGTACTCCTTAGGAAGGATATAGGAAGAAATTTTCATAGCTTTTGTCAAAATATTCGGCCACCAAATATTCCTGTTTGCTCATGGAGACACTGTATGAATGTCAAAGTATTATCTGTTCTGTTTTATGATCAAATAACAGATTCTATTGGTTTGCATTAGCAACTTGAGAATAAGGAATCTTCAGAAGTAACCTGCTGTGATGTATATCTAGTTGTTCTCCCAAAGCTTCATACCAGGATAGGTGGGGCTTTTCAAAGTGGCTAGATCTGGAGTGTGTGATGCTAGGGTCAAGGATGTGACGTCGGGATTGACACACAGTGTGATGCTAGGATTAAGGCTGTCCTACCTTGGTTGCGAATGCTTCCTGCCCTAAGGGTGGACATCAAAAGGACAGAATGAATAGAAGCAGGGTCATCACTGGTTGCTTGCTGCTTCCTTCTTTGCTTCCTTGCTGCTTTATTGCCTTCCTGTGTTCTGCCCACCACAAACTCTTTCTCCGTTGTGATCTCCTCCCTCTTCCTTCTCCTCTGCCTCGGAGCCAGCCAACTACGAACGGAATCCTCTCCAAACTGTGAACTAAGTAGACCTTTCCTTCCTTTGAGTGTTGGGTATTCTGTCTCAACCACAAGAAAAGTAACTAAGACACAAGGTAACAAGTTCGAACGGCAGATAATGTACGTCAGACTGCCTCTTCCTCCTGTCCAATCTTTTGAGAAATGACTGAAATAATTGTTGGAAGAAACTTTCATAATCATGCTAGGAAGAAAGTAGAAATACTGTTGTTGGTGGACAGGAATTATGAGAAGCTAATTAGGTTGAACAAGGAAACTCCAGCTTAAAAAATAGAATGTGGCAATAGAGGAGAAGGCTGTTGAAGGAAATAACAGAATGGAGAATAATTGAGAGAATGGAGAGAGCACAATATTAAAAATAAGGGTAGAAACAAAACATTCCAGGAGAGAAGGAAACCATGAGTCCTGAGACAGAAGGGTCTACTTGGTACCTGCAAGGCGATCATCAGATGCGTAATGGTAAGATTTTACGATAGTAAGGATCAAGACTATTTCTAGAATCTTCTGGAGAATGTAAAACAACCAAAAATTACTTAAGAAGGGCAGAGATCCAAATTGAGAATCTCCGTCCTTGCATCAGCATCTAGGTCAGTGATATAGTGGAACAGCTTCTTCACAACTAAAAGAAAATATCTTTTGAATGTACATTCTACACATGAGAAACTTGAGGTCTGGTGAGATAGCTCAGTGGTCTAAAGCACCTGCTTAGGAAAGCTGCAACTGTAGGGACTGCAGTTCAATCCCTGGCACCACATGCTGTTCCAGCCACACCCAAAAAGTAGGCTAAGCCAGCCATAACATAAGTAAATAAAGTTTTTTTTTTTTTAAAGAAACTTAAGACCTTCTATTCAAAAGTGAAATGAAATAAATATATTTTAAAAGTAGACAAGAAGACTGAGCGTGGTGGCTCATGCCTATAATTCCAGGGCTGAGGAGGCTGAAAACAGGAGGATCTCTATGAGCCCAAGCTGCACAGTGAGACTCTGTACCAAATGTATTTTTAAAAAATTCAAAACAAAATAGACAAGGAACTATATCACTGAAAGATTTGCTAGAGCATGGCATCTATGTTTAATGACTTGTCAAAACTGTAGATGACTTTGAGCCACAGGATGGCATTATTTTAATTCTTGAACAACAAAAACAGATGGAAGCTTTGAGAATAAGAGATAAAAATCAATCTTTCATGTTATTGATCTTCTTATTAAGTGTGAGAGTCCTCATATATTGATAAATGTCCTTCGTTAAACAAAAATTTTCAAATATATTCTTTTGGTCTGAAGGTTGTCTTTATCCTCTTGACAGTGTAATTCCAAGGGTAGATAGTTTGTTTTGATGAATTCCAATCAATTACTTCCTTGTATGCTTTTGCATTATACCCATGGAATATTTATGTGTCCCAAGGTCACACTGTTGTCCTCCTGGTTTTTCTCTGTGGGTTTTATAGTTTCATGTTTTATATTTAGGTATATGTTGGAGTTTGGATTCATTTCCTTACATAGTGAAAGATATGGATGGACATTCAAGTTCTGTATATGGTTATCTAATTGCTGTAGCATCACAGGAAGGAAACATGATATAATCTGTACTATCAAGTAATAATCAGATATCACCTACATTGTTTTTCATCTTTGATGGTAACATCATTATTTTGCCTCTAAATATCTGAGTAGGTCTCACAATGAAGGAAGAACCTGGACCCAGGCTTGTTGGACAAGACTAAAGGTTGCTTACAATGTGGGAACAGTTCTCCCTTTTTATGAAACAATGAAAGTAGCAATACTAGCACAATGGTTTCTTTCCTCACTTAAAACACAGAGGGGTACACATGTGTGTGTTAACTGAAAGAATTATTAAATACTGACAGGCACATTTTCTGGGCTCAGGCAGATTCCTTATAAGAATTTTACAGATATTGTATGTTCCCTTATTTTCCTGTTATTTTTATCCAGTGGTGTAGTGGTTGATACAATGCGTCAACTTGGCTGAATGACTCAGCAGCCCGGTTCCCTATTGGTGGGAGCCCCACTCTGGGGTACAATTGGTTCTTCCCTGGAGTGTCACCAGGGCCTGCCTAGGATATGATTGGATTTCTCCCTAGAATGGGATCAAGGGCCCGTCCTGGGGTATGATTGGTTCCACCCTAGGGCGCAATGAGCCCATGTCAGAATGACTGAGCACAAAAAGACTTTTCAAAGGGCTGAAGGAGGAGTCAACACTTCACTTCGTCGGAGAAGCTTCGGTCTTCACATTCAGACTGGACTTCATTGTCTGGCTTGCCGCGCAGACTCTTCGGCCTTCAGCTTAGATCTTTCGCCATCCGTCGCAGACTCTTCAGCGTCCATCTACAGATGCTTCAGTCTTCCATTGCAGACCAGTCAGCCAACAGAGACTTACACGGAGTGCTGCAGTGAAGTCCAGGCCTTGGGATTGAATTCTTCAGTCCGGAGTGTGCAGACACCCTGTGAACGCTTCCTCATCTGACTCTGTGGCTATTGTAAGTCAATCTTACAATTTCTTATATATTGTATATTTGGTGTTAATATCCATTCCTTATATTATATCTATTCTGTTCCTCTAAGTAAAACCCTGACCAATACAAGTGGGCCTGTCATATCCTGGTGGCCTGTTCTTATCTTCGCTTTAGTAATAATAAATGGAATTTATTAATTACCTCTCTTCCAAGGAGAACACAAAGTGATCAAAATGTTCATGAGTCCCTTGGGCTTCTGAAAATGAGGACTCCCCAAGTATCTCCAAGAACTTGCTAGAAAATATTCCAAAAGGGCAATATTGAAGTGTAGGAAGCAAAGGTAAGCACAAAAGCTATTCAATTAATTGTTCTCCTAAATCTAAAAAGAAGGTGTTGGGGAGTGTGGGGAAAGCAGAGGAAGGTACAAGTAAATGATTTTGTTCTTGTTTGGGCAAAGGGTGTCATACTAAATTGAGTTTAGAAAGTTCTAGAAAATGTAAGTTTAAGTAAATGTGCTAGAAAGCTAGAAATAACTAGTAGAAAAATAAATATGACATGAAAATTTCAAACTTAGAAGAAAAATGAAGCAAAGCCAAATTTTATCAAGTTAACAAAAAAAGCAGAAAGAAAGACAAAACAGAAAAGAAACAACCCCTTAAATTCAGGAACAAAGAATGTTTGTAAAACAAAATCATTTGACTGGAGTTAAGTTCAAGAAATCTTATCGATGAGATAAACTGTCAAAAGACTGAGACTCTCACCTTGTAGAAAAAAAAAAAAAAAAAAAAACACACACACACTTAGTACCCAGATATATGCTGTTTACTTGGGACACTCTTCAAGCAAATTGACAAAGGACTGTTGTAAAAAAATCAACTTATCCTACCATACCAAAATGAACATTAAGACCAATAGAATTTAAGGTGAAAAGGCAAAATGAAGGACAAATTAAAACCCTTTAGAAAAAGAAGTAATTACTCGAGGACTAATCTTAATCAGGAACCACTGTGGCAGTCAATTTGAAATGTTAATTTGACTGGATTAATACCTTAGAAACCCAGCAAAGCACTATGAAGTGAGTCTATGGAGGGTGTTTTGAGAGGAAGTGGGCACGGGGATCTGAGGCATGGAGGATGGGCAAGATGGCCCCTCTCTGTGTGAGAGTGAACACCACCAAGCTAGCTAGAAGCCACCCATGCCAATAAAACAGGAAAGGAGAATGTGACCGTTTGTTTCCAAGAGCTGGACACACTTCTTTTCTCCTTCTCTTTGACCTCAGAACCTCAGGATCTCTGGTCTTTGTGCTTTGATTCTCAGGCCTTTGGCCTCTGAGAGTTTCAGCACTCACTTCCCTGGTTCTGAGGATTTTGGGCTCAGCCTAGCTACTGGTATCCCAGGGTCTCCAGCTTGCAGATGATTTATTGTGGATGGTCTCTGTCTTCATAATTGGCTGAGTGAATTACCTAATTAATCTTTTCCATGTATATATGTTTCATGTTAGTTCTTTCTACAGAAGCCTAACATGACCATCATATGCATAGGTATAAAATATTAAAGTAAATCCCAATAGACGAAGAACATAATTGTACTTAATTGTACAATCCTATATAAAGTTAAAACAGAAATGAAAGGAAAAAATTGACAAAATTTCATACTGAACTATTACTTCAAAGAGATAAAAAATTAAAAATAATCTATTTAAGTAAAAATTTGATTTTGTAGTTTTACGCAAAATTTAGAATATAATTTTCAATCATGTCACTTGTTATTATCTTCTGAATTAAAAATCAAGTTGAGTGACAATGGAAATCATAATAAATTCCAAAAGACATAAATCAACCAATAATATATGCAAAATGCAACAAAATTAGATACTAAGAGCAAAAAGATTACTGAAGGATCTTATCTACTTGAAAGTTTTAAAAGGGTTGATCAAATAGCTCAGCAGATTAAAGCACCTGCAAGCAGGCTCCAGGGCTGGGGGTTTGATCCCCGGACATGCAGTGCTGGCCCTGCCCCAGAGTGTACTGAGAAGATAATTGAGACTGGATGTGGTGGTGCAGGCCTGTAATCCCAGGTCTAGGGAGGCTGTAAACAGGGGGATCATTGCACATCACACTTTTGACATCAGGTAAGTCGGAGGGTGAGGATGCTGCCTGCAGCCTTTGTCACTCACTGTGGTGCTGTACCTCCTGGTCCAAGGGTCTTCAGTCTAGAATTTTTACTGGAATCATTTTGGAGTCTTATAATAATGTTAGCATCCCATTCCAACTCACCTGGATCAGAAGTTCTGGAGATTGCCATCAAGCATTGGTGTATTATGAAACTGCACTTCTTGGAGGTCCACACTTTGGCTTGCCTAGAGCACAGTGAATGAAGAGGAGCTGTCTTGGGTGACATATAAAATGTACAACATAGTTTGTAGTGAAATACATACATATATATATACATATACATACATATACATACATATATACATACATATATATATACATATACATATATATATATATATATATATATATATATATATATATATGTGTGTGTGTGTGTATGTTTGTGTGTAACAAAACTCTTACATTTTAACGTATTAAATTGTTTATGCACAATCTTGTGAGATCACACATTACCAGTCGTAGTCATTGGGTTGGATACATTTATTCTAGGTAAAAACAGTGAAGAATAGTCTCTTTGAATCTATGAAATGAGACAAAAACAGTACATCTCTCCCTCTCTTCTCCTTCCTTTATGATTATTGTTCTAGCTGTATAATATGTTTCCCCAAAAGTTTGCATGCTTATAGGTCTATCTGTCTCTAGTCAATGTCCCTTACAAAGGTATTTGGTTGATGACCTTGACAAGGTGTGGCTTTCAAGTCTGCTTACTACGATGTGCCCACACACTTCAGAAAACTTAATAAATAAATCTTAAAGCCATTTAAAATACTGGGAAAAGAGAGGTGGAGAAGTGATACTCTTAGTCCTGCCTCTACTGCACCCTTACTCTCTTTGTTGGCGAGCTGATAGTCTTACTGTTGTCAACGTCACCATTTGTCAAACTCAGCTAATAGCTGCTTGAGTCTGAGACCCAAGAGTAGTTGGAGTTTTCAACCTTGTGAAGATCCAAGTAGCAGCATTTATGGTTCACGTAGCTTCCAGGATATAGGCAGAGAGTGCCTTCCTTAGCATTAAGACATTTCCTTCCATTTCTGCTTGTGAAGCAAATTCATGACTGCTACAAACTTTGATAAAAGTGACAGAAAGGAATCATCTTATTCTATTTTTAAAATTTTCCTTATTATTTCTTTCATACCAATGTCTTATGTAACATGAGGTCTGCCCTTCACAGTGAGAGACTGACCAAGGGTTTTGCATCATATAATAAGGGTCACCAGATTTTAGCCTGCAGGATCTGAGACCTAAATAGCTACCACCTCACTTTCTATCTTTACTCATTTCCATGTTTTCAGTTCTTCTTTTGGAACACCACGTTTCTGACACTAAAATCTGCATTAGCTAGGATTAGACTAGTGCAACATATTGAAAACCCAATGCGTGATTTATCCCACATCAAGTATTATTTTTTATAAATGGATGGAATATATTCAGTTGGCACTGCAGCCCATGAGCACTAGGAACCCAGTCTTCTATGTTTTTGCTTTATCATCCTAAGGGAGTGGTTTTCTTCCTTATGGTCTGCCCAGAGTCCAAGCATCAGCTACCAAAGAGCATCCAGGCAAGAAGAAGAAGGGTGAGAAAGGACAAATATATACAATTCATGGTAGTCGAATGTCTTTAAAATGTCTTTTCCAAATGACTTACTTGAAAGTTTTGTTATCCTCCAATAATCCACTCTGACGTAGAAATAACTCCAAGATATAAGTGAAAATATCATACACACACACACACACACACACACGCACAGATGCACACACAGATGCTCATATCATTATACAGGTAGAACAATAACTATAACAGAAGGACAAAAAGAGAAGAGAGGGAGAAATGTACTGTTTTTGTCTCATTTCGTAGATTCAAAAGGAGACTGTTCTTCACTGTCCTTACACACACACACACACACACACACACACACACACACACACACAGGCACATGCACACACATGCACACTGTGTGGCTCTGAAGTACAGTCTCTAAATTAGAGCAGTGGTACCTTGGTGAAAAAAAACCTGGAATAAAAAGTAGTGTTCAAAGGAAGTTTGATCTTCTTTATCTGTAAAGCTTGAAAATTTTATTTGTACAGTGATTGCTAGGAGGGGCAGTCAGCAGACCTAGCTAGCTTCGCTGCCCTGTACCCCCGCAGCCACTCAAGTTCTCTAAGGTTCTTCACATCCTCACAACAGGGCTAGAAAGCCACTAGGAAGGCCATGGAAGCAATTTATGGACAAATGCTTTGTAAACTTTATTGGTGTATGCAATGACATATAATTTATGACACACATTTCAATTACACTCTATATTTTATTATATGTTTATATTATAATGTAACATATGTGCATAATGTGTATTACTTCTTGTGATGTTTTGTACCAAATCTGGAGTGAAAGATATGTCCTAGTGAATGCAGAAGCCAAGGAAATAATAACTGATGTAATACACATAAAAGTGCCAAATGATATAATACTGAAAAGCTCACACTCAAAACAAGCTCAGTTTCTAACACAGATCCTCTGATCCAAAGTCCTAAATTCTTTCCACTGGATTGATTGATGGATGGATGGGTTGCTTGTGGAACTGGGGATTGAACTCAGGCCCTCGAGCTTGCCACACAAGCACTTATTCTCCTGAGCTATCTTTCCAGCCCCAAATGCTTAAAATTTTAACATAACCCCAACCTTTCAGTCTTATAATATTGGACATATTCGGTAATCTTTTTCTTGTAGTTTTATTTTCCTTTTTCACAAAAGTAATTATCTTTAACACTGTAATTTGTCAGATTGCCAGTGCTTTCTCTTCTATTTGGTAAAACACAAAACTATTTATTGAATAGGAAATAGGACCAATCCAAGTTTTGAAATAAGATAGGCTGACTAGTTATTCTACTGAGTTGGCATAGTATATAGGAAAATGTGAATTTTAGTTTAAAATGTTGAGTGAATGCTTTGTGTTGAACATAACGATTATTACAATTAAGTTTATATTTTAAAAATTGTATGGAGACAATATGGCTCTTACAAGCCCATAGGCTATAATATAGATGGAAGACTGGGGTCTGACTCTGTGGTAGGTACACAGAAATTGATACATACAAGTTTGTAGAATAAAGACGAACCTGGCAGAGCTTATTAAAACAGACTTCAGCCTGCATCCGAGCTCAGGCCTACATACTAAACATTAAGGTATGGCCCTGGTACCAAGGATTTTCCATGTTGAAATTTATTAATCAATATTTACTCAACTTTTAAAATTGCTATTATATCACCCTTATTATTCACACCAGAGCTAGGTAGTCAATTAAGGGCATCTTCAATTATTCAAAGCCTCTCCTACAGAATTATTAGACCTAAATATTGTGTTTTCATGAACTGTACTTAATTTGCACACCATCAAGTGCCTGTTATGTTACATCTTCCTCCCAGGGGTCTGAGACAGTCTGTCTGGCGCTGCAGGAGACACATGGCTTTAAATGTCATCCTCAAAGCCTCCTCCTGCTCCTTCTCCCTTTTCCCACTAAACTAGGCTCAGTAATGGCCTTTTTTATTTACTGCATGCAATTCTAGAAGATGAGAGTGAGAGAAGAGGGGCAGCTATCACTACCAGTTACCAAGCCAGGAGATCTTTACCTGGGGAAGGAGGAACGGAAATCTGGCAATGATGAGATGCAGCCTCCGTGCTCTTAGGCTCCCTGAAAGGAAAGGAGAAAAATAATCACATGCTTCCTAGGGCTTCAGTCTCCAGACACTGGGATACAAACTCAGCAGTGGGAAGAAAGTAGGAGGGAAAAGGGCACAGCTCGATCCACACACTTGGATTCCACCAAGCACCCCTTTCAGTTGCAAGTGCCAGGCAGAGCCGTGAGAGGCACATGTGAAAGGACACCCAGGGTCCCTTTCTGCACTCAGCTCACATTCTGCATTGGCTTGAGCGCCTGCCAGGGCCCATGGGACTTACTTGCTCTCAGGCGATGGAGCTGCAGAGTTCACTGATGGCCCCTGAAGGCTCCCCTGTCTTTCTCTCAGGGTTTCTCCTAGGTAGGGAGGTTCTAGAAGAAGCCATAATGTTAACCCAGAATTAGAAATCAGTTCCTTTTGCCCACCTCTAATAGGGCCTTATGATACACACAACTGTTATCTATTATTACATTCCAGATACTTTGCTATTTCTTTTCTATAACACTTATTCTCCTATATACTACTTGTCCAATTAATTGTATTTATTATCTGCCTCTACCTTACTAGAATATAAACTCCAGGGGGAGCTTTTTGGTTTTTGTTGTTGCTTACTAATGAATCCTCAGTGTCTGTCATATAAATATTTGTTGGAAAATAGAAAGAATTAATGGTTGCTTGCCTGTGCCCAGTTATCGCTGCCATAAACACTCACTAGTTGCCCTCGTGAGCCCCACTGCCTGGATCAGGATGGGTTAGGTCGCAGGCAGAGAAATGAAACTTCAGAGATTTACTACAGATACGATTTGTCTTCTACTGTGGCATGTGTCCTACCAGTTACAAATGGGAGGTCAAATGTGCAAGGGGTCACCATCTAGAATGTTGCTGGCAAGGCAGGCCAGGCAGCTCAGTGAATTGAAGTGTTTGCTTACGTAGAAACAAGGACTGGGGTTCGATGCCCAGCATGCTGTGCCAGCTCTACTGCTGTGGCACCTAAGGAAGTGACTGAGACTGAGTGTGGGAGTGTACACCTGTAATCCCAGGACTTCGGAGGTTGAAAATAGGAGGACCACTAGGAGACCAGTCTATATAGTGAGACCTTGTACTAAGTACATTTAAAAAAAAAAAAAAACGTATTACAATATTGCTGGGGCCGGTGAGATGGTTCAGCAGTCTCAAGCGCCTGCTTAGGAAAGCTTAGGCAACTGCAGGGACTGCATTAGATCCCCTGCACCACATGCTGTGTCAGCCCCACCCCCAGGGCAGGCTGAGCCAGCCATTAAAAAAAAAAAAAAAGAAGAAAAAAGAAAAAAGGAATATTGCTGGTCACTGTAGTACTAGCACAGACAACTAAGGGCTCACACACCAGCTCTTTTGTGCTTGACCCCATAGGGAGCACACATAATTTCTAATTATAGCCTGGGGCACAGAATCATGTAGGCACATTGGCCTTGGCTACCCGTGAGGGGGGCTGGAAGGTATGGGGGAGTAGATGGAAGATGGAGGGAGAGTCTTGTCCCTCCCACACCCACTCCTCGAGCCCAGGCATACAGAATCATGTGCTGCATAACCATATTTTGGTTAAAAATTGACAGCACATCAGCCAGAAGATTCTAAGGAACTAAAAATATCCCACGGCTTCTCCATCCCTTCACCATTGGAGTGTAAGGCATTACTCATGTGTTTGAAGTGATGCTGGTATAAATAAACCTACTGCGCTGCCAGTTGCATAAAGTGTAGCAATACCACCAGATACAGTCTTAATACTTGGTAATGGTAACAAGGGCTATCCATCATGGAAATGTATTTGCCGTACTTATTTTTTATTATTATTTTAGAGCTTTCTTCCACTTGTAAAGAAAGCTTACTATAAACAGTCTATTGAGTTACACAGGCAGTAATGTCACACATCTTGTGCTTGCCATGGCTTTGATTATACACTTTCTCTTATTACGATTTCACTGAGACAGGGTCTCACTATGTACTCCAGGCTGGCCTTGGACTCGCTGTGTAGCCCAGGCTGGCCTTGAAATCATGGCAGTTCTCCTCCCTCAGCCTCCTGAACACTGGGGCTAAACGTGTGCAGCACCATGCTTGGCTCTCGTTGTGATTACAATGTTTGTACCGTGAAAAAGTCACGTAACAATCCATTTCTCAGAACGTGTCCCCATTGTTAGGTGACACATGAATATGAATAGTTGTACCCACCCACACTCATTTACATTTATGAAAACCCACTCATCCCTCCTCAGCACTTATTTTGCCAATAGCTACCTAACCCACCAACACCTTTGGTTGTTCATCCACAAGCGACCACCTTCTCTGCCTGTGCAGTACCCAATCCATGCCCCCAATGACTCTCCCCACCCACTGTGTTTCATATTAATAGCAGTATTTATATTCATTGTGGATCCAGTAAATACTCTGAGTTTAGAAAGCTAACAGGAATGTGGTAACTCTCAGCAGCCGTACCCACTAGGAACACTGTGTGAGCACGAACCGTATTGCAGACAGGGCTTGGAGCACACAGAGAGTTAAGGGTCCTTTGCAATAAGGCCGTGGCCTCTAAGGTGGAGCCGTTGAGGTAGAATAATGCTAATGACAAGGCAGAAAAGTCCAGAGAGGTTTCCATTTCCTCTCCAACTTGCTGCCAGAGGAAAGCTGACTGAGCTGCATGAATCTAATGCCTTGTTCTGAGCGTGACTCTGTTTGAGAGTCTCTGCAAGCAGAAGTGCTTCTGTTTAACTGCATTGCGTGTTTTCTCCTCACGGACAAACCCTGTTTTCAATATAGACCATGGCTTGTAACTAATAGAAACTGATATGCAGAAAATGTGATCCATTATCTCCCCTGCTATGGTCTTCTCCACTCCACGATTTCATTTGAGATTTGAAAGTATCTGAAGATGCTAACACTATGCCAAGGAGTTTTTGAAAATGAGAAGAACCCATGTAGGGATATCTGCTAGATATGGGAAGAGATTCCATGGCATATGGGTGTGAAGAAAACCACCCGGAACTTCTGAGCTTTTCTCCACCCCTGACTATTCTAGACCCACCACCTGGTCCGTCTCAGGGACTCTCAGCCTAGGGTCCGCCTCTGCCAGGGCAGCGAAAGATGGCCTTAGCAGCCATAACTTCTTGCTACAAGTCCCCAAATGCTCAGTCTAGCCCAGGTCACTTATTCCTTTAAAATTTAATTCAAATGGGCTCACATTTATTCACACACACACACACACACATACACACACACACACACAGTGGCATGTATATGCCCCCTATGAGTTCATTCACTGTTGTAGTTGATTTCCTCTAGGCTGCTCTGCAGCCCACATGGGGACTGAGTGGGGAACTGACGGTTTCCAATGAATCCAATATGGCTGGCTGGGCTATGGCAGCAGCAAGGTACCTCAGGAGCTGGACTTCGGGGTGTGGGGTCTTCCATTCTCTCAAATTGCCCTCAGTGACTGGGCAGTGTCCTGTCCACCTCCTCCATAGTCACAGCTTGGAGACAGTCTCCCTATATTTCTCCCTCAGTCCCGTGTACAACCAGCCTGTGGCTCTCTTCAGTCTGACCCCATTCTATACTGTGCCCCTTGTGTATAGAAGATATTTTGCAAGACCTTCACCAGAGTCCAGAAACTACAAGTAGCCCTGAGCCATACATATATGCTGTTTTGTCTGATACATGATATGTTCTAATATAAAAGTTAATGCCAATAGTAATAAACAATGATCCACAAGTGATAATAAAATAGAGCAATTATAACAATATGATAAAAAGTTATTTAGGATTACAAATTGCTTATTTCTGGAACCTTCCATGTAATAGTTTTATACCACAGATAAATATAGGAAACTGAAACTATAGAAAGTGAGACCAAGGAATAATTAAAATCCTTGTGCTTTTGTCCTTTCCCTTTCCCTTTCCCTTTCCCTTTCCCTTTCCCTTTCCCTTTCCCTTTCCCTTTCCCTTTCCCTTTTCCTTTCCTTTCCCTTTTCCTTTCCTTTCCTTTCCTTTCCTTTCCTTTCCTTTCCTTTCCTTTCCTTTCCTTTCCTTTCCTTTCCTTTTTTTAAACTTCTTTCCTTCTTGCAGACGATCCTCAGTATTTAGATCTCTACTAAGACCTTCATTAGTTTGCCAGTATGGTCATAAGCATACTTGTTAATTTTTATAAGTCAACATGATTTCTACAATTTGTCGAAGGATTGTACCTTGCTCTATCCAAACATATATCCTCTCGCAGAATGAGAAACTCAGTATCAATCCCCATGCCTTCAAAAGTTGTGCTCACAGATTCTCAGCCCAATTTCTGCTGCGCTTTGGGTCATCCAATGACATTTATGGATGTCTTGTGCTTTATCTCCCCCTAAGTCCCCTCTCTGGATATCACAGGACCTCAATAGGTGTCTCACCAACTTCTTTACTCCCCAGAATGCCAGCGGGAGTGAGGATGTGTGGGAAGCACAATTCACTAAGGGTTGGGGACCATGTGGGGTGCTGCTGAGAGTGACATAGTAACATAATGTGAGATGTTAGGAACCCTCGCGCACAAAACTGCATCAGTCATTCCTCAACATAAGTCGTTTCCATGAGTGTCCACCTTTCTCTGGGCTACAGGCTCCATCGGCCTCTTTCCCTCTGACTTCAGAGTCTCATGCCTCATTTCCCTGTGTATTTCACACATTAGAAAGCCATAGATTTATTTAAGTTCACATCTTCCAACCTGCATGTGCTGGGCCTCCCTTTTAAAATTAAACACAAAGATGCCTTTATGACCACGTGCATTCATGTTTGTGGGAAGAGCTTACATTCCCCTTCTGATGTTATTTTCCCACTGCATGGGTTACTTGTGTCCTAGAGTCCCAGGTGATTGGGCTGGGTAAGAACCTAAGAGTTTCTCTAGTTAAACTCCCCCTCTTCATGCTTGAATTCACTGAAAATATTGGATGCACCACTCTAGTGTTGTATTGGTCCAGTTTGTTTTGCCACATTTATGCACTTTCTTAATACTCCCACTTCCCGCCGGACAGTATCCACCTCCCAGGGTTGTTGCAAAGATCAAATGCAGTGGTGATGCACAGTGCTCTGCACAAAGTCCGATATCCCCTTGGGCCCCGAAATGCATTCACTATCAGCGCCCCATCACTGAGCAGACCTGAGAGATGACCAGTCCTTGAATCTGCTGGTCTATAGCTATTTTCCATGGCCTGTTGACCTCACCAGCTGGAGACAAGAATAGTATTTGAACTTGTAGGAATAATAGTGCCCGCAGTTGTATTTCTTCATGAGCAAACTAGATGCTACAGTTTGTGTCTACATGTACCCCCTCCCCTAAAGCTTCATGTGGACATAGGTGGGCTTTTCCAGAGGTAGCTAGATCTAAAGTGTGTAATTCTGGGATTAAGGGTGTGTGATTAGATAATTAGTCCCTTAATTGGTTTGGAAAAATCTGGGTGGGATTAAGGAAGCCACACTTAAAGGTGGAAAGTTTGGATAAAAATACAGGGATAGTAAGAGGGCTAGTGTGGTCACTTATCACGGTCTTGTCCCTCGTTACTTAGTGTTGCTGCTGCTTGTCTTTTGTTCTGCAATGTCCCTCTGCTATGTGCCACCCTGCCTTGGAGCCAGTTGATTATGGTGGGGCTTTATTTATTTATTTAGCTTTTGCTTTTGTTTGTTTTTTTTGTACTAGGAATCAAACTCAGGACCCTGTGCTTGCTAGGCAGGTGTTTGTGCCACTGAGCTATATCCCTAGCTCCAGGGCCAGTTGATTGTGGACTGAAACCTCTACAAACCATGAGCCAAAATAAATCTTTCTTTAACTTTGGGTGCTGGGCATTTTGTCTCAGCAATGAGAAAAAGTAACCAAAACATTATATTTTGCAAGGCTTCAGAATTTCTGGGAGATCAGTGGTTCAGAGACAGACGAGACCTCAAGAAAGGCAGTCTCTGGCATCAGCCTTGAGGAACCCTCATCTAGGTTGGGTAAGGGGGAGACATGAGATCTGGACCAGCAGGGACTTCTCGAGCAATCTTGGTAACCCCCCAGGACAGTGGTGGTGCTGGTCACCCCCATCCAAGCACTCTTCTAGGTTAAGGCTGAGCATCACACAGAACCCCCTCAGGTTCCCCAGGATGCCTACATCACTGGCGGTTGGCAGCGGCAGTGGCTTGGAAGCTGGCAGATGGCACGTGCCTGCTGCAGAAGGATTCCCAGTTCTATTTGCAGCCCCCGAGGATACCGCTCATGTTCCCAGGAGGGCCTGTGAAATTCTCAGATAATTCTTAAAGTATGATTAATTTTGATACACTTACATTTAAAAATAGTAAGTGCCAGACAGAGTTGTGTGGGGAAACATTGGTTGCAGAAAGAAGTTGAGTAGAGAAGCAGCCGCCCTTGGAAGAACAGGCAGGGCCTCCACAGTGGCCAGATCCTAGGTCCACCACAGAGATATGTGAGCTCATCACCAGGCCAGTGGTATGGTGCAGGGTCTGCCCCCTCCCCCCCTGCTACTTAGAAGCTGAATCTGATCCTGCTGCTGCTAAGAAGGGCTAGTCACAGGCCAGGCCCAGGAGCTGGAGACCCAGAAGCTAATGCAGCCGCCTCCTTTCCTCAGATGTACTTTCAGGTTCCCTTCCTGTCAGTAGGTGAGGAGCTGATCAGCCTTTCTCTTCTCATTTTTTTATTATTTTTAATAAGAAATAACAATGTGACAGTTTCAAAATACATTAGTAGTACATTCCCAATATAAGAACAATGCATATTGTTGTCTCATAGTAGTTATACAGAGCACAGGGCATAGACGTGATGATTTTTCTAATCATTATTGGTACAAGAAATTTAGTCTCATTGAACTAAGAGAAAGTAGTTGTATACATGATCCAATGCCCCATAATCACAGTGGGCTATTGGCAAAACTGGCGATGTTGGAAGCTGTTGACTTAAGCCTTTTACAACTCAGAAAAGTAATCTAGCTTTATGTGTTATGTCTCATGGTTAAACCTTTCTGCTGGATGGATAAGGGCAGGACCTGTAAAATAAAACATGTAACTTTTGTATCTCCCAAAGCCAGTCAAATCCCCTCAGGATTTACTGGGAAACCACGTACAGTGCTTTGTAGAACTGTTGTCAGTGTCAGCCATCTGGATGAGTCACAGCCATTGCTTAACCAGTTTGCTCTCTGTGAAAGCCTGAGAGAATGTTTTCTCTCCAGGTGACTCTCCTTAGACACACTATACATCTTCAGTCCCTTTCTTCTGTGGTCCTATAATCTCCTTGAACAGAAAATCAAATGGAAATCAAGAACTTAAGGGTTAAGCAATGAAGTGACTGCAAGTAGAAAACACAGTAAACATGGCAGGAGCAAAACTGTGCACAGGATGAATTTGATAGCAGTCCTAAGAACCTGCAAAAGGCTTACCGCACTGAGGCTATCAATGTGTAACAACAAAACTATGCTTGGAATGCCTGTCATTCTGTTCTTTTAGGTATATGCTGCTTCTCATGTAATGTCAGTTACTGCTATATTCTCTCTCAAGTAAATGACTGGTTTACAAGAAAACAAAGCAAAAGGGTATTAAATGAGAGTAAGAAACTAGGAAAAATGCCAAAAGATGGACAAGCTACAATTTTGTATATTCTTAGCTTTTTAAATTTCTGTGTAAAAATGTGTAGCTGCTTCTATCACATTCTATAGAGATTTATTAGAATATCAATGATTGATAGATGATACTAATTCCAAGTTAAGTCTAAGATGTTTAATACTCAGAAAGATAGTGATGTTAAGCTCAAGTACCTGTGTTATAGAGTAATAGTGCCACTAAGCTTTTCTTCTGGAGGATTAATAATATAGGTTTACAGACTGAAAATTAAAGAAGAAGAAGGGCTACAATGATAGCCAATATTTTGGCCCTAGCCCTTCAAGGAGAGTGAGGACTCAGAACATAAGACAACCAGTGCTATTACATCCTATAACTCAGTGGTTTAGCCTCTCTCTTTTTAGATCTCTTTCTGTTTCCTCACAGTTCCTCTTTCTCTGCCTCCTCTCTCTTTCTTCTTCTCTTTTCCTTGATCTTTTCCTTTCTAGTCCTTTTAAATCAGAGGACCACTGGCTCACAGGCCACACAGAGATGTGTGCATGGGTCCTTCTGCCTCGCTGCATCTCTCATTTCAGGAACGCATCCTTTGTTTTACTTCATTATTGGCTTCTTGCTTTTTTCACAGCCTCTGCCTTACCACCCTTGCTTGGTCCTGCCTTGTCTCTCTCCCTTCCTGTACCGCCCTGCCCTCCCCTCCCCCACCGCCTTCTTCCATCTCCATCTCTACCAATGATCCTGTGTTTGATTCCATGTGTTTGGTTTCTGATTTTCTGCCCATCCCTGCTTTCTGCTGCCACGTCTCTGTCTTTATGTGGGTCATCTTTCTTCCTCTCCTCCTATTCTCTTTCTGGTTCATGCTCTTCCTCTGGGTGGATCTTCTGATCCTCTCATAGCTGTGCCTGTCTTCTGTTTGCTTTGCTACTGGAATGCTGAGAGGAGGCCATACCTCCAGCCCTTGGTTCTTTGGCCTCTGGAGGAAGCTGAGGCTTGGGGATCTCCTGACATCCATAGAGTGAGCAGTTGGGCCTCTAGCTCTTGGTCGTGGAGCGTTGGCTCAGTCCTGCAAAGATCTCCAGCAAAAAGCTTCCTTCTCTGCATCACTCCACTTGCGATGCTCACCCCTTCTCAGGATGGGCCCAGCTTCCCCTGAGACCTGCACACAGCAGCACAGCACAGAGGCTGCAGAGGGCCACTGTCCCCTGCTCCCTGGAGCACTGGCTCCAAGGTGCACGTCTGCTGGCTGGTGCTTGTGTCCTGGTTGCACTTTCCAAGTAGATCATTGAGAGAAAGGTGATGAGTGGTGCTTGACCCCTTTGGAGAGAGGATCTCAGCTCATAGCCCTTCTCACTCTTATCTTCTGTAAAGTCTTACAGCGTTCAGGGATGCGAGATGGGGGTCAGTTAATGTGTGCATTTTGTCTTACTTGACCCTCCAGTGGCCCTCACACTATTTTCTCCCACCATCAGAACCCTCGTCTTCAAGGCCTAGGACAAATGCCACCTTCTCCTTCCAGTCATCCTTTTATCCTTCCTGAAGAAAGGAAAAAGTCATTTCTTTACCCTTTCCGTTCTCCTTTTCCAATTTGTAGTAACTCTTCTCAGCACTAAATCCTGGGACTAAAGGTTCATCTTTCTTTTATGACATCACTTTCTGAAAATTTGTACTTTTAACAATTAATTTGCAATGGGGACAGCAGAATGGGTGAATTAGTTGCTTCTCTGCCAATTTGCAGTCTTTCTCTTCTTTTCTTTTGTTCTTTTTTTTTCTGTCTTTTTGAGTCAAGGTCACTATTCAGTGCAGGCTGGCCTCAAACTCACAGTGATCCTCCTACCTCAACCTCCTGAATGCTGGAATTATAGGCATTTGCCACCACACCTATTATGCAGTTTTGTTTTGTTTAAATTAGCTCCTTAGTAACTTGATTATGGATGATAGTGGCAGCCTTTCCTGGTGTTCTCTTTGTCTACCATGTTCTCTACTCACTGAGTTCTACCAGCTCTTTGTGACTAGTGCCCCACAATTGGGTCCACCTATGTTCTGCATTTTCATGGAGCCACTATGTTACCTGCTAGTCAAAGAGGGCTGCAGTCTCCATCTCACATATGGCAGCAAGTCCAGTATTATCCCTCAGGTTTCTAGGAAGTATTGGAGCCCCTGCATTTCTCCTGGTCCCGATGCACAGTCTCGTTTTCACGTCTGTCTATGAGGAGCTTGGTTTCATGGAAGGATGCCCGCCAGGAGGATGGGCGTGTCTGAAAAGTAAGATTTGGGAGTGGCTGGAGAGAATTACACAGCTGTAGTGCCTAGAAAACAACTTAAATATTAGACATATCTGATCTTTGGGGAGGAATTTTCTTTTTAAAGCTTTAAATTCGTTTTATTTCAGACAAGCCCAGACTTATAAAATTCTGCAAAAACAGTACAAAATAGTCTTGGGAACCCTTCACGCAGATTTTCCAAATGTTAATCTTGTTCACAACCATGCAGAATAATAAAAACCAGGCAATTAACATTGACACAGTGTTATTTTCTAAGTTGCAGAACTTCTGATTTTCCCTTTCTCATTAATACCTAGGGTTTGCTCCAGGACTGTGCAGGATCAAATGTTACATTTAGTTGTCATATCTCCTTGGTTTCCTTTATTTAGTCTTTCTTTGCCTTTCATGACCTGGGCCCTCTGGAAGAAGGCTGCTGTGCTAGTCAGATTTGTGACACCATAACGAGATGCCTGCGATGATTAAATTATACAAAGTTTATTTGGATTTACAATTTTGGAGTTTCTGGTTTATGATGGACTAACCCTTTGGCCTCGGGGTTATGTGAAGACAGCACTGGCAGAGCAAAGTTCATCTCATGAACCAGGAAACAGTGGGGAGAAGGACAAGAGTGGCGCCTGCCAGTTCCTTGCAGAGGTGTAGCCACAGTGACGCCAGAAGCTCCCAGCAGACCCATCTTCTGAAGATTCCGCCACCTCCCAGTAGTGTCGTCCTGTGACTAGGCTTCTCACTTATGAGCCTTTGGGGGTTCCCTCTTCTAAAGCATAGAAACTTGCCCGTTGTTTTGTGTAATGACCCAGCTTTGAATTCATCTTGAGTTTCCTCATGATCACTTGAAGTTGTGATTTTTGGCATAAATGCAACACATGTGACAGCAGGTTTCCAGTGCATCCTATCAGGTGAAACTCAACGTGAGCTGCCCATCTACCTGCCATGCTCACTTTGAACGTTTGGCAAAGATGGCTTCTGCCAAATCTTTCTACTGTGAGCTTAACAATTTCCCCTTAGCACTGAATATACAGTCTGTGGAGGATCCTTTAGGACTTGCTATTCTATTTCTCTTATTTTCTGCCACTAATTTTAGCACCCAAGCATGACTCTTGACTGAAGCAATTACTGCTATGGTATTTGACAAGTGGTGATTTTTCTGTCATTCCTCCTGTTCTTATTAACTGAAATTCAGTTCTCCTAGGGAAGAACTTTCCCTTCTACCTTGCTCATTTATTGAACAATGTTTTAATTCAACAAGTTGATCATCTCTTATTTGAAATGCTTAGGTGCAGATGTGCTTTGGGTTTCCAAACTTCTTGATGTTGGCATGCTTGTGTATAACAAATGGGATACCTTGGTGGAGGACTGAAGTCTACACAGGAAATTCACTGGTATTCCGTGTATCCTTTGTACATAGAGCTTGAAGAAAAGTTGATGCAGTGACTTTGGGATAACATCACGTTGACAGTGGCTTGTCACAGGAGATCAACTGTAGTGTGTGACTGCACATTTTTGACATCATGCAACACTTCAGAAGTTGGAGCCTGTTGAGTTTCAGATTTTCAGATTGGGGAGGCTAAACCTATAGCAATATTAGCTGTGGACACTTATTTTATCCTATGTATTCATCTATTATGCCACTACATGCACATGGACACACACACACGCACACACACACACACAATGACCACCTTACCCATAGTGTGACTCCAGTGGAAACTGACCCACTCAGTGTCTGTGGTAGACCTACTAGCTCTTGCCACACCATTTCACTTACAAGTGCACATGCTTCCTCTCTGCCCCAAGATCTCTTAGGGCAACGCTTTCTTCTTCCAAATTTTCCACTTACAAAGCAGCTTCTTAATCTTATTTCCTGGACAGTGTTTTATTTAGTTAAGGTAATTACTCTGAGACCTTCCTCTGGTAGATGAAACTGGTTCAAGATTTGGGCCACTAGGGCCAGCCTAATAACTCAGCAGACTAAACCACCTACCTAGGCAGAGTGAAGTGGGTGGGTGGGTGAGTGGGTGGGGTTCAGTCCCTGGTGTGTTGTGCCGGCCCCGCCTCCAGGGTGCACTGAGATGGCAATTGAGAGTGGTCGAGGTGGTGCGCTCCCATAATCACAGCACTAGGGAGGGTATAAACAGGAGAATCACTAGAGTCTGATCTGTACAGTGAGGCCTTGCAGACTTTGTAGACCCTGCCCTAAATACAGAAAATAAGTAAAGAAAGAAATATCTGGGCCACTAATATGTAAGGTGGAGTAATGGGAAGAAGGCTTCTCAACGGCCTGAAAGATCTATGGAAGAGTCGCCTTCCTCTGTACAGATGGTGCGATATAGAAAAGACCCATAGACTGGCTGCAGCTACTTCCTCACCATAAAATAATCTGATACTAATGAAGTCAGATGAGAAACAAGAAGTGCTGAGCTGCTGATGATATTGTGGAACCACCAACTCTCACTGACCCTGAAGTCTGTCTGCTCTTGGATAAATCTTTCTATTATTATTATTATTATTATTATTATTATTATTATTATTATTATTGTCTTTTTGAGACAGGGTCTCGTTATGCAGTTGAGGCTGGCCTTGAGTTCACTTTTGTAGCCCAGGCTGGTCTCGAACTCGCACCAATCCTCCTGCCTCAGCCTCCCGAGTGCTGGGATTACAGGCGTGAGCCACCATGCCCGGCTGTAAATCTTTCTATTATTGAGGTCACCGTGCATGGACTTGCTTAACTTGCAACATAAAGATTTCTGACAGGATGGAGGCCTTTGTAGCCCCGCGCAAGTCGACTCTCCTCTCCCAGCTCATGGTGGGACTCTTCCAAGGAAGTGTGCGAGGCATCTGATGCACTAACAATATTCTACAACTAGTGCAACAAGGAGCTGCACATGCAGGGGGCTTTGAAACCAAATGTTTGGTTGTGCAAATCCCATCAGTGTTTCTCAGAAGCTGTGCGACACTGGACCTCTCTGAATTGAAGTGTTTTTATTTGAAAAGTAGGGTTACATATGAGTCACTTCCTCTCAAGGGCCTAATGGATGAAGCAACATATATACAACCCAGTCTAAAGCGGAGCTATAGCTCATTCTTGCCCGCATATCTTTCATTCTTGTCTCTCCGTCCTGGGCTGTGCTTTCTTGTGCATTGGGCCTGAAAGGAGACTGTGCTTCTGCAGATGTTAACTGCTTAGACTTAGAACCTCAGTGATTTTTTTTTTTTTTTTTTTTTAAAGGAAAACAAATCCCTGTTGCCAGAGAAGATGAACAACTCAGCCATTTGCTAAAACAAATATTGGTTCAGTGGTGTCCAGGGGGAGCAGGTAGCACCGAGAGCTGCTTGTGCTCTGCGTCCTTCCAGGAGCTGACAGATACACTATTGAGGACGAACGTCTTTGGGGGAAGGGATACAGTTGCCCTGGGAACTATCTTGTATGCCTGGTCACCCGGCCCTCTTAAGGTATCACTTATGCCATGTGTGCCTTGTCTGCTAGGCACACACTCTATCAGCCAGCACTACCCGGCTTCTAAAGCCTGCAGCTGGCTGCTTTAGCCTTTCACCACATGCAGTGGTTTGCACTGGTCACACTGACTGTTCATTCGGGCAGCTCTGACCAGCACCAAGGGGATTGAAGCCCCTCTTGGGAGATGTGTGATTCACGCGTGAGGTGAGAATTTGCTAGCTTGAGCACTGTGGACATCTTTAAAAATATGATTTATATATTTATTCATTTATCTATCTATTTGGTACAGGTTGGCATTAGCAGCATGGCTCGTAGTGATCCTCCTGTTTGAGCCTTCCCAGTGCTGGGATCACAGGTATGTGCTGCTATCCCTGGCTGCACAGAATGCAGGTCCTTGTGCTTGCCAGGCAGGCCCTTGGACCACTGAGCCCGCTCCCCAGCTCTATTGACATCTTAAGGCTGATTTTTTTTAATGTGTTTAGTACAGGGTCTACTGGCTCTCACTACACAGATTGGACCCGTGGTGACCCTCACTTTCAGCCTCCCAAGAGCTGGGATTACACCCTCTCAGTTGCTGTCTCAGCATACCCGGGGAGCAGGGCCGGCATGGTATGTGCTGTGGGGCTGATAAATTATTTAAGACTGATTAAATTCCTGTTTCGAAGCGTTGCTCATACACTGTAGCATGCTCCATATCATCCCTGAACACTGTGTACCAGATAACGGTGGCATTCCCTTTACTGGGTGGTGACAACCAGACTCTTCTGAGATGGCTGAGTGTTCCCTGGGAGAAGACAAGGTGCTGGTTGGGAACCTCTATTTGGGGAAGGCCATGTGGAATGCTGGAGTTACCTGCCTTTTGATTTAAGTCCTGGTTGTATTATTCACCCACTGTGATATCTTCTTGACCTCGCTAAGCCCTGGGTGCATAGCTGTACAGTGGAAGCCACAGTCATGCCTCTTTCACAGGATTCTTGTGAAAGTGTAAGAAAAGGCCTCTTGCTGGGGAGTACCTGGCCCCCAAGCTTTTTGATACCATTAACCTGTTTATGCCCAATGCAAACAGTGTAAGAGCAAGAGCCAGGCCTGGATCACTCACCTCTGCATCCTTAGAGCTAGCACAGGGCCTGGCACAGAGTCAGTGCTCAGGAAATTAATGTTCTTGGGCTGCACTGAACCTCACTGAACTTCTGTTTTCTAGCAACTTAAAGCTCTTGACAAATCTTAGCTCTGAGGGAAGACATTTCTTCTCAGTCTGGGTTTTATACACTTAAGCTCACAAGTGTCCCCTTTTCTCTGTTCAAGACTCCCTGAAGGGAAGCCCTGGAAAGGCGGCACTTGCCTGAGCCCTTTCTCACCATCCTGGAGTCAGTTTCTCTACTAAAAGTTTCCTGTTACTATTGCTGACTCCAAGCCCTCCTCCAGATCATATTCGTTGGCAGAGCAGAGAGATGATTGACATGTCTTAAGTCCAACGAAAAAGTGAGTCCTTCTCTAAGCAAATGACCAGCTTTTCCTAATTTAGGAGTTTCCCTCAGGTAATGTTAACTACCAGTGTTGGCCTACTTCTCACCATTTCTGTACTGTAAACTCTAGTTAAAGAAACAATGTCCCTAGAATTACTTCTGTTGAAAAAGGACATGTCATCCTAGTAATGTATGCCAACACTCTGTGGACAAGACAGGTTCTTTCTTTCTTTCTTTCTTTCTTTCTTCCTTCCTTCCTTTCTTTCTTTCTTTCTTTCTTTCTTTCTTTCTTTCTTTCTTTCTTCTTTCTTTCTTTCTTTCTTTCTTTCTTTCTTTCTTTCTTTCTTTCTTTCTCTTTAAAGCGACTGACACTAAGAGAGATAAGTCAAGAAGAATATGGTAACCATTAACATTGCAATTATTGGGCCAGCCACATAGCTCAGTGAATTAAAGTGCCTGCTTAGGCAGACGCAGGGGCCAGGGGCTCCATCCCTGCTGTGCTGTGACGGCCCCACCCTTGGTGTACACTGAGACGGAGATTGAGACTGGGCATGGTGGCGTGCCTGTAATCCCAGCACTTGGGAGTCTGAAAAACAGGAGGATCACTATGTAGTGAGACCCTGTAGGTCCCATACTAAACACATTTTTAAAAAATTTAAAAAGAAGGCAATTATCACCAGGCCTGATGGTGCATGCCTGTAATCCCACCACTCTGGAGGTTGAAGCAGGAGGATCACCATAGCCAGTTCAAGGCTGGCGTGAGCTACATAAGCAGTTCAAGGTCAGTCTGGACACATAGCGAGACTCTATCTCAACAACAGCAACAACAAAAAAGACCATCATGACATACTTCAAATATATACTAATAAAACAAAAAATTAAAAATAATAATAAAAAGAATAACATGAGGCCAGGGAGAGAGTTCAGTGATTGTCACCTACAAGGTCCCAAGTTCAACCCCTGGAAGCCACAAAAAAAAAAAAAAAAGTAAGTTCTAAATTGATGAGAAGAGAGCTGGGCATAGTGGCACACTCTAGAAACCCAGCATTCTGAAAGGCTGAGACAGGAGTGTCACAAGTTCAAGCCCAACCTGGGAAATTTAGTGGCTTGCTGTCTCAAATTAGAAAGAAAAAGAAAATTTAAAGAGGTTGGGGTAAGTAGCTCAACATGAAATCTGTGAGTTCAAACCAAAAAATCTGTTGACAAGGGGTTGTGAATGGAGGAGGAGAGGTAGCTTGGGGACACGGTTTTACCCACCACCCACTTCTCTAGCTCCTTTACCCCCACTCAGTGACTTAGGGTTCATGCTGTCTGACTGGGAATGCTCCTCCTGGCTCCAGTGGCTGTCCCTGCTGCAGCCATCTTGAATCTACCTCTATAGAGCCCCCTCAGGGATTTTTCTGGAGCACTCAGGGGATTACAAAATACAAAAGAGCTGGGATGATGTAGCGTGCCTGGCGCCTGTTTGAAGTTTAGCATCACGTGACCTGCTATTATGGAATGTTGGGAAAAGCTGAGGAATGTCAAAAGAAGCAGTGGTAGATGGAGGAACTATTTCATAGCCAATAAAAACCATTGGTTTAAAGATTATATATATATATATATATATATATATATATATATATAATTATGTGTAGCAGGATGAGAAGAAAAAGTACCTGAATTTAAAAGTATTTGGCATGATTCAGATTTAGTATGTGTATGTAAGTATACAGTTGCAAGACTGAAATTAGGGTTTCCTGCAGAGCTTGAGTCTGCAGTCCCAACATAACCATTGTGCTACACGGCTCCAGGAAAGTAAGGCTACCTCCCGTAGACTGAGTAAGGCTCAGGAGATTGTAAAATTTCTACTAGACTGTTAACTTTATGAGGCCCAATATGATATTGCGTTCTTGCCTATTAATTTTCACTCTTAGTGGAGTGCTCAGTACACAGCAGGTCGGCTCTCAGGAAGCTCGTGACATGGAACTGAGATGGCGTGCTACCGTTTCCAAGCTTTGTCTCACAGTGTCGTCATAGGTTGAGCTCCCGTGAAGCAGACGCCGAGACAGGGATTCAAGTGCGTAGGGTGTGCCTGGGAGGTGGTATGAGGTAGGGGATGGAGAAAGGAGTCAAACCTTGTGCTCTTGAACAGGTGGCCAGGTGGACAAAGGGGGTTGTGACCCATTAGGGAGCGCTAGGAGATTTTTTAATGCTACAGTCAGTCAGGTGTGGTAGCATAGACCTGTAATCCCAGAACTCTGGGCAGAAGGAACACAAAAACAGCTGGGATGATGTAGCTCATAAAGAACTCTCTGGGCTCAGTCTCCACACAGCACAAGGAAAAAAAGAAAGAAGGCAAGGAGGCTGTGTGACTCACCCTCCAGTCCCCAGCCCCTCCCAGCTTGATGGCTGAAGGCGGCAGCAGAGCGAGCTGAGTGCTGCTGTTTCTGCAGTGGACGTGGTCCTAGGGCTGAAGGGCAGGAGCCAGGAGGGTGTGGGCAGAGCACCACTAGATTCTGCTAAAAGTACGATCATTTGGACGTGATAGAAATGCTTTTCCAAGATCGGTATTTAATTGTTGTTGGCCTTGGAGAAATAATTTAACCTCCCTGAGACTCAGTTGCTTCACATTCAAAGTAGAGATAGTGACACCAACCTGGCCTCACTTTGAGTTTCATAGGAAATGTGTGTGGGGCACATGTGTGTGTGTGCATGTCCATGTGCCTATGCAAAAAACATAAGTGTACTTATTATGTTGCCCTAAAATTCTAATATTGAAGAATTGATCCTTAGCTTGATTATATTTGAAGGCAGAGCCTTTGAGGAACAATAAAGGTTGAAGGACAGCTGCTCCAGTCAGACAGAGCAGGAGCCCACGTAGGATGAGGAAGAGACGTCAGAGTCCATCCTCTGCCCACAGGGCCCATGTGAATACTCAGTGAGGAGGTGGCTGCCTGCCAGGGACTTTCTTTGGGTCTGGGAGTATGATCCCTACCCAGAATCACTGCTCCCAAGCCCTGATTCTGTCTTTGAGGTAAGCCTAAGAGTCTTACTTGCTTTTGCTGGCAGGAGCATACACGGATGCATAAGACCTTGAGGCTGGCCCTGAGATGATGAAATTATAGAGTGGCTCCCACTTGGGCTGAAGCTGACCCCAATGCGTCTCCTCTGCAACCCATTGCCATAACATGTGCCATCTGAGAAAACCTGTACGCTCCTAACCTGTTTACACACTTCCTTGCTATTTGGCCTTAGCAATTTGCTTAATCTTCCTAAGCCTTCATTTTCTCATCTGTAAATGGGGACAAGAATAGCACTTTTCTCTTTGGGTTGCAAGGATTAAATGGAACTCGGCTTGCAAAGTGCTTACTATGTACCTGGCAGGTAATAAGCTTTCGACACGTTGTAACTGCTGTTAAAAGAGTAGCATTGTTATTATTTACTATTTTTATGAGGGAAAAAAGTACCGGCTTTCTGACAATAGGGCTGAAGTGTTAGAATTACAGTTGAGCATATCTTACTAAAATCAGTAATATTTCCAAATAAAGTTGAACCTGGAATCGGCTCTGAATATCATCAAGGTTACCATCTCTGGGAAGCCAACCTGGAAAATTATGAACCTTGCCATAGCCCTGATTCTTGCTCCTCCATCCTTCCCCTCCCCAAATTTCAGCACTCTGTGTGGCTGGCCTCTGGGCCCCCTGGTTATAGCTCAGGATTAGTGCACATAGAGCAGCTGTGGTTCCTAGGAACAAGGTAATACAGTATTCCCAGGAACCTGGGATGACTAGTCACCTGGATTTGTTTGGGATTTTCACCGTCTTCACAACTTAAATCCTGTGTTCCAGGAAACTTCTCTTTTTTGGACAAATGAGGGTTGTCATCTAACTTTCTGGGATCCAGGACAAACACAGTGCCCAGGCTGGATACCCTGATGAAAAATCATCAGAAAGTGCAGGCTGACAGAGCTGGGCAAAGCATCTTCCCTTTCCTATAATCTTTTCTGCTTCCGGGAAAGATCTCTGGGAGCCATAAAAGGAAGACCACCCCAGGTGGCACTATAAGAATCCATCATGCAGGTTGTCAGAACCACTGGCATGGTCGGAGAGCTGCTCAGCTGGGCTCGCCATGCCTGGATGTAGTGCTCTGGGAGTCAGGAGCCTGACTGGGAGTCTGAAGGCTGTGGTCTTGGAAGATGAGGAACTTCCCAGTGGGCGCTATTAACACACCTTCCTGTTGTTCCCTGTCAGTGATTCCAAGGGGGTCACAGTAAGCCTTGGCCAGTTTATAGCCGGTTGACCTTTACAGTCTCTATCTCAAAGCCCCCCCCCCCCCCCCCCGTAAAGTTCCCTTTGTCTAGTCAGAGGCTGGGCAGTCAGTCTCTAACTCCTCTCTGTTGGGACGCCATAGGAAAGAAGCAGCAACAGGCGAGAAGAACAAAGTAGAGACTTGTGCTGTGGATGTGAAAAGGGAGGCAGGAAGGTACAGGAGTCGAGACGGAGACTCTGCCCACCGTGTGCCTGAGCCTCAGACCCCATTCACAGAGCTGACCAGTCCAGAGAGCCAGCTTTTGTTGGCTGCATGCTGATCAGCACCTGAGCTCTGAATCAATCCTCATCAAATACAGAGGCTGGCTACACACTGACTCTGGACCCCTGACCGGTAGGCACCTACTAGGAGAGCTGGCTGTGGCTTTTGTCTGCAAATCTGTCTGAGAGCGGACAGTGTAGGCCTGTGTTCATGCACGAGCTCAGCTGCTTTCCCCAGTGTCTGTCAATGCCCCAATTACTAGGAAATTGCCAACACTTCGCAGCAACTCTTCCTGCATATTAATTCAGCCAGGCACACGTTCATTAGGTAACCTCCCCCAACCCACCCCGCCTCCATAGGCCTGCTGGTGTGATTTGTTCTGCAAAACCAGGTAATTTCTGTGCTAGACTCTGGTGGAAAGTTGAAAAGCAGTGTCAGCTTCTCTTGCTCTTAATTAGGGCTGGGCTTTCTCCAGTAAATCACTGATCATTATCAATGAGCTTGTAATTTTATGCCCCAGAATTAGAGACTGATGATTAAAGAGAAAGCAGAGAGGCTGCGGTGCAGGTTGAACCTCAGAGCACCTGGACATCCTTTTAATCTCCATAATTTATTCCACTGTGACCTTTTGCTACAGCTTCATGGAGACTCTGCCATCTGCAATATCCCTTCCTCCTTAGAAATGGCAGGGCCACTTCCCCCTCGATCATCAGTAACCTGAGTGACTGTGGCCAACCTTCTGGGTCTTAAGGCTTTATTAAGAGAGGGTTTTCTTGGGGAATCTCTGAACATTCTTCTCTCATCTTTTCTCTTTCTCTTTTAAAAAAATATTCGTTTATTTATTTATTTATTTATTTAGTTGGTATATGGTCTCCTATGCAGCTTGGACTGATCGTAATCCTTCTGTCTCAGCCTCCCCAGTGCTGGAATCTCAGGTATGCTCCACCATGTCTGATTTCAAGGGTGGCATGGTGTGCCTGGGGTTCCAGGGCTGGCACAGCATGTGGTACCTGGGATCTAACCCAGGTCCTTGAGCTTGCCAGGCAGGTGCTTAGAGTACCAAGCTATCTCCATGGCCCCCATCTTCTCTCCTGGTTCTCCGAGCCTACGGTTGCCTCTAATGGCACTATGCATAATGAGAGACAGCTCATGATACACTTTGGGATCCATACCAGAGTGGCAGAGGCCTAACCTCTACCAGACTCTTGATGCTTGACCAAAACCCCTAATGTCTGTACCCCTCTGCAGGGCATACTAGTAGTTCTGCTTGAATCGATGCCCTTGTGTTCTGGCCACAGCGCCTTACTTGCCTCCTTTGCTCTCAGAGCAGCTACTAGGGTAACAGCCTTCCTCCACATTCAGGAATAGTTCTGGAGAGCAGTCCCAGTCATCCTTGTTTGTCCTTCTATGGTCACAAAAAATAGCTTAGGAATGGACAAGTGATCTGAACAGGTTTAGGAAGCCTGGTGTATAGGGATCATTGGTAAAGGGAAACACTTTCTCTGCTATGACTGGTTGATCAGCTAGGAGAGGATAAATGATGAACTGTCAGAAGTGTTTGGCTCGATGACTGGTTTTAAAGACCATGTCATGGGTGACATTTACAGATAAGTACTGAGTACAGACCTTGTACCAGTACTGTGATAATATGGGGACAGACAGGGAGCTTCAGGTATTCTTGTGAAGGTAGAAGGACAATATACATATAGGAAGTGGAAGAAGAAACATTGATAAGTTACAAATATATGATTTTCGGTAAATCAAAATGTATGGAGAATGTTTAAATTTTTAAATAATGTATCACAGTAAAAGACATATTGTCATTAATTTTACCCTCACGATACTACTCCTCACTTCAAACACTAATACCTTCATTCCTGACATTTTCTAAAACAGTTCTGCAAGTCATTTTTGTGTCTTTAGGAAGTGTGATGAAAAAAATATGTTGAATGCTTCTGTGGAGTGCTGTCCTACACAAAGGAAGTCTCGAGCTCACTGAAACATCACAAGGTGTCCTCATCCACTTTATTCATTATATCTGGCACTGTGTAACTGCTAGATCTTCCTCCAAGTTAAACTGACCATGAAAGATAAACATTTGCATCAGTTCAGGACATGAAGGTAATTACAACAGATCAATTAAAGGCACTCACTCCCAAAAGAGGGATTCCAGAACTGTTTCAAGAGGTGGCAAGAAGAACAAGGTGTGTGTGTGTGTGTGTGTGTGTGTGTGTGTGTGTGTGTGTTTGAAGTAAGAGAGGCTATGTTTAAGGGGGATAAATGGCATTTGTCCTTTGTTGTAACAATATTTTAAATTTAAAAATCATTATATTTTTCAGTTACACAGGAAGCTTTATAGATGTAAGCACTGGCTTGGTCAAGCCTGATGTTAAAGATGCTCTTACATCCTGAGCTCTTTCTCCCAAGTTTTTTCTGAACAGCAGAGACCTCTCAGTCCCTCAGATGAGCTTGCATCTATCCCACCTTGGTCCTGCTCACTTACACACCCTTCTAATTATTAGTCTTCTATTGTCCCTCTGTTCGCCTCTGTCCCCAGGACGTGGTATGACACAATGGTCAGTAAAGTGGGATGAAGGATGGGAGACCTGCATCTCAGTCTGTCTGGGTTGCTAACTAACTAGCTCAGAACAAGTGACATAACTAACAATGAACTTACATTTCTGGAGTGTTTCTGTTTCCTTAGCTGGGTTTCTCTGAGCATCTGAGAACCATGAGATGATTGTGAAGGTTACAGTGACCTTGCTGCCAAGTGGCCCAGTTCTTATCAGGTTCCATCCTGTCCATCAGATACCCCATCAGATAAAGACTGTTGTCCTTGTTGCTAGGTCTTCTTCCAAAACCCTCTCTCTACCCAGTTGCTGTGAATTCTGAACTCAGAGAATACTGGAAATTTGAACATTGCCTCTCTTCTGAGCACCATACTAAATTTTCCTTTGAGGTCAAGAATAGATTTAAATCAGCAATTCTCCTTGATTTTGACTTGTTTAACGCTAAGAAATTTGAGACCTAGAACTCCAAGAAGAGCAAATAAGACCCTGATCTCATACCTAGCACTACTAAGGAAGAAAGGAAATGACTATTCTGTACTTACAGTGAATACCTAGCTAGCACAGTAATGCATAATGATGTGTCCAGAGGATGAAGCTACAGAATTGTCCATGAATTAAGGTGGGGGAGCTCCAAGGCTTTGAGCCCTTAGCCCCAGTCCCTGCATGATCCCTGTCCTGAAGCTCCACACTCTCTCTTCTAAGGCTCAGGCTTTGCCCCACCTCCAGACTCAGCACCTCTGATAGTTGCTAGAACCAATTCTGCAGGTGATCAGAAGGGAAGTGAATATATTTGACTCCTATTCTTGATTGCAATTTTTGGGCACTCTTTGCTGGTTCAGTTGTGACCTTGTGTGAGGGTTCTGTCAGGGTTTTCTGCTGTGCTTTCTCATGGTCATGGCCCTATCGTGGGAACTCAAAAATCTGATTCTACTTCTAAGATTCCTACCTTCTTATTCTTCATTTGATCTCAAATTCTTTTTTTTTTTTTTTTTTTTTTGTCTATTTGAGACAGGGTCTCACTGTGCAGTTCAGGCTGGCCTTGAACTCACTTTTGTAGCCCAGGCTGGTCTCGAACTTGCACTGATCTTCCTGCCTCAGCCTCCCAAGTGCTGGGATTACAGGCATGAGACACCACACCCGGCTCTGATCTCAAATTTTATGCTTGGTTTACTTCCCGTGGATGCCTGGAAGCTCACTGTCACAGAGGCCTATTTGATTTGTGGTCCCAAATTATCATTTGCAGAAGTAATCCACTATTACAGCACAGAGTGGTCATTTAGTGAGTAGTAATTGGATGGATGGGTGGATGGAACACATGGGGTGGAAGACTGGTGGAATGCTGGGATGGATGGAGCTCTTTCTGGCACTTGTTAGTTTGATGTGCATCTCTTGGATAGCGACAGCCTCTTTATTTTGGTAATGTCTGGAACTTGTGGAACTGCCTGGCCCCCAATCCAGCAGGTCTGGCTGACGTTTGGTGCATTCCACCCTCAGATTTGATCTTCCTAGCACCATCTGTGGTCATCTGTGGCCATCTGTGGTCAAGGCAGAGCACAAGTGGATTAGGACCATTTGGAAAAGGCAGAGATTGACATTTAATAATGCTGGGTGAGTCAGACAGTCCAAAGCCCACTTCCACCTTCCATTCTGTTCTCCAAAGGGGCAGACTTCTTGTTTCTGAAAAGTTGCTCTGCTTTTTATGGAAAAATAATCAAAGCCTCGACGTAGCTGGCAGAGTTTCTGAAAAGTCAATAAGAAGGAAGCAACAGAAAGGAGCAAGCTGAGAGGGAGATAATGTTCAGTGCCTCTCACTGAGATGGATCTAATTAAAACAAATCTTTAAAGAATACAACTGAGAGCTAGTCCCTGAGGCAATACGGAGCTCCGAGATGGGCATTTCTGCTGGAGAGCTCCACTAATGATGGGACATGCCCAGGTGCACCTGCTCCCTGCTCTTCCAGAGCTGCACTCCCCAGGAACCTGGCACCAGGGCTTCGGGAAGGCACTGTGTACAGTCTGCCAAGAAGTAGGGGCCTCGTCTTCCTGGGGCCTTTGAGGGACTTCTGGGTCCCACCCTATTTCTTCAGACCCCTTGGTGTTGATGTCTGTCTTCTGGATGAACCTGTTATATATAGCTTTTAGTGGCTACTGCTTAAAATTCCATCTGATCTCAGCCACCTGTTGGGCCCCAATCCCTGCACTGATTTCCCTCTGGACCTTCCTGCTTGTAAAACTGGCGATAAGAGTAAAACATGAATATGACCTGACATTCACCCTTTGACTGAATGTAATAGGGACCCCTCAAAAGTCTCTTGTTCCTGACAAAGCAAAAGCAATAGCCCCGAAAGATCTTGGCAAGTGGGCCCTACCTGTTTCCCACCCACACACCAAACATCAGCTGTTGTTCTTTTACTTTTGTTTCATGGGAAAAATCTTAAATAACCAAAAATCAACCACAAACTGTTCCAAAGTGTACAACTTAGTGGCATTTAGTACTGCCACAGTGCTATGCAACCACCACCTCTCTCTGTTACAAACAGCATTCTACTGCTAAAAAAACAAAAACAAAAACAAACAAACAAAAACTAACATTCTCCACCTAATAGCAGTTGCTTCCAGCTCCTCACTCTTTTCAGCCCATAACAGCTGCTAGTCTACTTTTGGTCTCCATGGATTTGTCTTTTCTGGGCATTTCATAAAATGCAATTATACTGTACAATGTGGTCTTTTCAGCTTCATTTCTTTCACTTACCATAATGTTTACAAGGTCCATTCATGTTGGTTGTACCTCACTACTCCATTTACTGCGAATAGCAATCCACTACACATATTGACTCAGTACACTTTATTTACACATGTCTATGTCCTGGGACAGTTAGGCTGTTTGCAAGTTTTGACTATTATGAGTGGTGCTGGTAATGAATATTTATGTATAAATATTTGTATGAATCTCTGTTTTGAGTTCTCTTGGTATATACCAAAGTGTGAAATTGCTAGGTAATCTGCAAATCTATATGAACTTTTGAAGAGCCTCCTGGGCCCTCCTTTATTCCGCCAAGCCCCATCTTGTCTGCGGTTCCCCACATATTGCTGTTCTTTCATCTGTGCTGGTCCTTCCTTCTTCACTGGATGCACTGTCATTCCTCTTTCTGACCTCTGCCCAAGTGTCACCCTCCCCTTTGAACCCTGTGGTGCAAACTTAGGTATCGGTGTTCTGATTCTACAGCATCCAACACTAAAGTTCTTGAATAGCCTGATGAAAAATCATCACTGTTTCAATTAAAATAATGTGTAAGTACAAAAGACACCGCCATGAACCTCCTTAGGCTTATTCCATCCTTCTCACTACTTCCTGAATCATTTCTGGAAGTCATTTTCCATGAATCCTTGTTGTGCCTTTTTGGCTGTCATGAATCTACTCAACGCTTTGACTTTTCATGATCAGTTTGATGTTTAGAAACCCGGACCTCACACAGGACTAGATCTAGGAAATGACGTGGGTGATGGATGACAGGCAGCAATGTTTTGTTAGCCTGGGCCCGCCATCCTGCTTAATGGCACTCCACAGAAGAATTCACCCTATTTTTTCCCTTGTGTCTTATAAAGACACTCACGAAAGATGACTTTCAGAACTGATTCAGAAAGTGGAAATAATGGTGGAAAAAGTATTTTTCAAGGAGTAATATTTTGAGCGGCCTTAATGGCAATGTGTAATGTGATACACTTATTCTTTACACATTCACCATATGTTTTGACCACTTCTTGTAATATACCATGGTCCTTGTTTGTTTGCTCTCCCCGCCTGTACATACTAGACAGTACATGAGCATGGGGACCCTGTCTGCTCATGTTCCTCTCCAGAGAGGCAAGGCTAGTGCTAGGGAGTGGTTTTCACGGCCAGTGAGTGACTGGGGAGGGGTTGTGGCTGAGGCATGGCGTTGACGTCCCGAGGGTCCCCCACACAGAGGTTCTGAAAGGCAGGGGCTAGACAACAGAGGGCCCAGAGGGCCCAAAATGGTCTTTCTTTACTCCTAGGCAGCAGGGACATTTGTTTTTCTTCTTCTCAGTCGGCAGTGGCCAGCTGTCATCTCTGGGCCGGCATTGTCATGCTTCATTAGGATTGCTTTTGTTGCTACGTGCTGAGGTATTCGCTGTTGCTAGGTTGTCTTTTGTTTCATATATATCACACAATTTTTCCCCCTGGTAAATAATCAGGGCCCAATTAATTCTGAATTTCTCATTGTTTGTTCCAGCTGTCGAGCTCCTTGCAGAAACAAAGAATGATTGCTCAGTGTTTCCCTTGTAATGAACTGTCAAAGTCTACTTGGTCACTGCTGTTTTTGAGGACAGTGAGGGAGAGACAGAGAAACACAGAGGCTGAGAGGGAGACTGAGGGAAAGACACAGGAGAGACAGAGGCAGGGAAACACGGTGGGAAGGACAGAAAGAGAAATAGACACTGAGAAAGACAGGCAGGGACAGAGGAAACACACACAAGGAGACAGAAAGAGTCACATTCCAGATAGACACATACAGATGCACAGATAGAAACACACTGCAGAGACATGCTGACCTCCCCGCACGCGTGTACCCAGATTCCTCCAGCACACTGAAGCCAACCAAGAGTGCGAATGGAGACCCAGACACACAGGAAGGAAGGCGTGGTGAAAGGACACACAGCAGAGTGATCCACAAAGGGAGTCACAGGGAAAGAAACAAGTAATGGACAACCGATGTCATTAGCTCGTGAGAGTGTGGCTGTGATGTAGCAGGAGAGCCTGGTGTTGGCATGACAGTGACAAGAACTGGCTTTAGTTAGTGTCGCCTCCCTCCACACCCCTGACATCATAGTAAGAGCAATCCCGGGATGATCTGCCTTCACAATCATAACCTCCCTGGGATGCAGCTGCTATTGGCATCCCATTCGCTGCATGAGGAGACTGAGGCTTAGACTGGGCTAGTAAAAGGCAGGAGCAGGTTTTAACCTCATCTTGCTCTGTCTCCAAAGCCCAAGCTCTGAACAGCTGTACCCCAATGCTTCCCAGCGGCTCTGCCCGCTGGGTTTCAGTTCTGCTGCTTCCCAGTGGGCTGTGCAGCCAAAAGCAGACCCCTGTGCCTCACTGGCCAGCTCCGTTAGGAGATCTGCCATTGCCCTCTCTCCCTCCTGGTTGGGCCAAGTCGTGTTCAAGGGAGGAAGAGATGCGAGATGTGCTCCTCAGAAGCAGGTGTCTTCCATGAGAGATGAGGGTAGTGGGGATGGGGCGGGGCAGCCCAGCTTGGGTTGGGACACAGGCACGAGGGCACCTGCAGCCCATATCAGGTGGGAGAGTCTAAGCCTCAGGTGGTAACAGCTGGCAGGACGACTGTGGGGACGTAAAGGAAGAAGGATGCTACTTGCTTCCTAATGCTGGCTCTACATAGGTAAGGTCTGACTTTATCATCCACAGACGGATATTTGACACATAGTCATCTAAGGTACAATGTATTTTCCTTGTTTATCTGATTTGTCTGTCTCCATTTCTGCAGTACAATCTCATCTGGTTTTTTGTTTTGCTTCCCGGCTGCTAAACGTTCATGATCTGGCATACAGTAGGTAGTAAATAAATGTCTGTTCAATGAATAAATACAGGTCTACCTCCATCACAATTCTCAGAGCCTCAATATTTCTAGGCTTTCCTTTCCTGCCTGAGATGGGATAAAGGTTCTGTAGAGGCCAAAGGAATATCACAATCTCTTTCAAGAACAGCACTACAGAAACTGCAGCAAGCTTTTGAGCTGTAACTTTCGATTTGGGTTCTAGAAAGATGGCTCTGGCGGCCACGTGAAAAGCAAATGGCAGTGATGCTGGAGGCCAGAGTGTGAGAAGGAGAGGATGGTGTTACCCAGCACCCAGAGGCATGGAGACCTACAGAAGTGCTGTCAAAATAGGAAAATGCTGTGCACTTTAACAAAACTGTCAAGTTCTCTAACTTTCTTCTTCTTCTTCTTCTTCTTCTTTTTTTTTTTTTTTTTTTTTTTTCAGTTAAAGATCTTGCTTGCTTGACTGCTTTTTCCAAACTCCCAGAGCTCTCCTGAAGTCAGTCAATATGGCATTATTGTCATTTGGGGAATAGTAAACCTTTGAAAAATGCCTTTTGCACTCTGGATTTATGGAAACCATTTGAACCGCAGTGAGTGTTGAAGAGCACTTCGAAACATAGTGTTTTGATTTTCTCAATAATTTCTTGAGGATCATTAGAAATGAGAACTCGAGAGCTAGGATGGATTTTTCCCATAGGCTACATACTTGTCAAGAAGCATGATTTATTCAAGCACTTCAATAAGAAATTATGAAACCAGCAGAGGTGTCCACTCAGCACTCCTGCGGCGGCTCATACCTGAGTCTTACAGGGCCCTGCAGATCCCAGTGCCAAAAAGTGTGGGTAGAACTCAGATTCCGTGCGTGATTCTGCTGCCCTCCGGTAGCTCGTGGATTATTCACATCTCGGGCTGAGCCACATCCGGTCCAATCTCCACCTCTCACCCCCTAGTAGAGGCAAACCTGGCCAGGTGACCCTTATGCATCCTTTACACCATGCCACATTTTGGATTTTGTGTCCAACTGGCAACTCACTGAATTAGTTCAGACCACACTGGTATCAGTAGCACAGATGGTGGCTCAGGCATCTGGAAACAGGTGGGGATGACCAACATCAAGATCTGGGGTGGTCCAGGCTCGGGTGGACTAGGAGAGAGAGGGAAGAGAGCCAACCTGCTTCTTCCTTGATTCTCTTCTCTAAGGAAGGAATGAAAAGGCTTCTCAAAGGCATGGTGGAGAGTATGACTTTGTCATCAGGTGCTGATCAGGAAGGAGGTAAGTGGTGAGTCCTTGAGGCATTGGTTAGTGTTTTCATTGCCAACCTGAAGAGTTACTATGACATTGCACTGTGGCAGGAAAGAAATTCTGCCTTCTCCCCAGCCTCCTGCTCTCCGCATCTATCTGGAAGCTCATACTTAGTTTACACATGCTGTGACTTCCGCCACCAGGTTGCTTCTTCTTTGCTCATGCATGTGGTCCCAACCTGCTCCTATTTAAAGGTCCAGCTTAGTGCAACCTCTGTGACACTGTCTAAGACTCATCTCAGCAGATTCCAAGCTCCCACTCTCTTTGTTCAGGATACACCACCCTGCATTCATGTGGAATGTGTGGAACTGTCTCATTCCTTCCTATAGCCCTGGAGCCCAGTACAGGCTAGACGCATAGTAAATGAAGGTTCACTTTCACTCATCTATCAGGACATTGAGTCCCGTGGATCTGAATTTACATCTTTTCCTGGCTGTTTGTTAGCTCTCTGGCTATAGTGGAGTTGTCTGGCAAACTCTAACGCATCATTTTCCATCTCTGTACCTGATCTGGTCAAGCTTGAGTAGGTGGTATATTAGGAGGAGTTCTATAAGCTCAATCAACTCACACAGATAGTTTTTGTGGAGCTGTCTATTATGCGCCACATATAGCTCTAAGTATTTTAAGTCTATGTACTGTAGATTTTCAGAGAAAACGTGTGAGCTTCTATGAATAGTATCATCTTCCCCGTTACAAAGATGAGGAAGCTGAGGCTGAGATATTAGGCCTTTCTCTAAGACCACAGAGCCAGAGAGAGGCACACTTGGGATTCGAGCCTAGGAAATGTGGCTTCAGAGTTGCACTGAACTGGGATCTTGCTTCCCTGAGGGTCTTGCTACACACTGAAGGCCCACTAAGTGGCAAGTATTTTATTGCAACTAATCTTCACAGAAACAGAAGCTAAGGAGGTTATATTTTTCTCATGTGAGAGATGAGGAAATAGAGGTTCAAGGAGTTTAGGTAACTTGCCCGATGTCACACAGTGTGTAAGTTGCGACCTTGTATCCAGCTCAGAATCCTAAAGTCAGTGGTCTCCTACTCCTTTCTGTTTCTTCCCTCTTTTAATTTCATGACAAGGGAAAGAGATGTCAGGAAAAGAGAGATGCTTGACTTGAAGCCCTGCAGTGGGCTGTGGTGGAGGTGGGATATAAACTGGCTTTGGTTAACTACTGCTTTGTAACAACCACCTCGTGCCAAACCATAGTAACAACATTATGGTGGCTTTTTATTTTCTTTTCTGTTTTCTAGTGGGTTGGCTGTTTCTTTGCTGGTTTGGGGAGACTTTCTGGGTTAGTGCTGGGAAGGCTGGCAGGGTGGGCAGGCTAAGATGGCTCCAAATGGAAGTCTGGTAGTTGACTAGGCTCCTGAGTTACCCCCAACACATTTGGCTGTTCTAGCACAACACAGTGACTGGTCCCTGCTGGTCAGTGTGAGTCACCAGTGAGCTCAGCTTATAGAGGAGCAAAAAAATGGGATCTGCTGCTGCACTGCCTTGTGGAAGAGCAAGAACGAGTGGTTGTATTATTGGACAAACTTCCCTGTTCCTGACACCCAGCCTGCTGCTCCTGCTCCTCCACAGGTAGCACAGAAAGCTTTATTCCTCTCGGGTCCAGGTCTGATATTAGTCTATTATCTATGACCCAAATTTACCTTGGCATAGTCTTGTTGTTGTTGTTTTGTTGTCGTTCAGTAGTCAAGAAGTGTGAACTCAGGGAAACTTCATCCCCTCCTCTCTTCCCAGTCCCTGAGGCAGTGGACAGACTTGGCCTTGGGCATTCCTGCTCTGTACAGCTGGCCCTGGAGGGCATTGCACATTTTAATGTCACATTTGGGTCAAGTCAGTGTCTGCTCATATGCTCCTGTCCTATTTTCTTTTCTTGCCTCCCTGTCCTACCAAAAGTGTGCTTTAGCAGCAAGTGAAGTTTCCTGCCTGTGTCCAAGGGCAGGGAATGAGAGAACATTCCCAAACAAGTTGGGAAAACTGAACTGTAAGGGATGTGTAGAGTATCTGGGTTCTATGAA
Organism: Myocastor coypus; assembly: GCA_004027025.1. Lineage (NCBI taxonomy): Eukaryota > Metazoa > Chordata > Mammalia > Rodentia > Myocastoridae > Myocastor > Myocastor coypus. The sequence continues at coordinate 46,238 of PVJA010007003.1, forward strand.
GATGGTGCAGACCTTGGTTTCCTTTTGTTTTCAAGGCTTCGAGGCACCTCTGGCCAGGAGAATGAGCAGCAACAGAACAGACTTGAAACACCAAGTTTACATCCACATATCTGTACTAAGTGCTTGCCTGGAGTCACCTCACACCATAGCGCAAACATGCACTCCCAAGTGACAGAGACTGTACTTCAGAAAGAGTTCTTACCTGAGGAGGGGACTGCTGTCTTGGGATGGAGAGAAGATATGTGTCCCTTTAGCCATGATGCAATAGAAACATGGGGTAGTAATTGCACTTGGGGTTAAAGGAGCAAAAGCAGGGGCTCGAATAGAAATGCGCACTCCTATTCACAGCAGTAGTATTCACAAGACCCGAGAGGTGGAAGCAGCCCTAGGGTCTGCGGATGGATCAGTAATGGATAGACAGGATGCAGTGTATCCACACATAGAACATGATTCAAGTTTAGCAAAGAAGTAAATTCTGATACTTGCTACCACAGGGAGGAACCTTGAAGACGTGTGAAGTGAAACAAACCAATCACAGAAGACAGATGCTGTAGATTTCCACTTGCATGAAGCACCCAGATTAGTCAAATTTATGGAGATGGAAGACAGAACGTTGGTGGCCAGCTGGGGGAGAAGGGCATGAGGCACAGCTGAGTGAAGTTTCAGATGGGCAAGATGAAGAGCGTTCTGGAGAGGGCTGACGATGAAGGTGACGCAACGCGAGTGTACTGCACACCACGGAGCTGCACACTCTAAAAGCGATTACCATGGTAAACTTTTTGTTCAATATATATCCTCATAATTTTTAAAAGCCAGAGAAATTAGGGAGAAGTGGCTGGATACAGGTGTAAGTGAGGTGCTGTGGACAGAGAGGAGGGGAGGGAAAGAGGAGGATAGCAGGAAAGAAATCCTGGGCAGAGGAGGGCCCAGAAAGCAGAGAAAGCCAGGAAGGCAACTGCAGAGGCAAGCCCAGTTCACCTTTCTCTAAACAGGTGCCCAACAGCAAAGCCTATGGTTCCATGGACACTGCAAAGAGAAGAATGGGAGAATCGCATCGCCCAGAGATGGTCATTAGACATGTACATGTGTGCTGAATACACCCCCTCAATACATGCTCATAGTACATATTAATGAAAAAAAAATTTAAAGTTAAAAGTTCTTAAGTCAATGTGATTTTTTTTTCTCAAACAATTAAAACTTGAGTCACAGGATTTCCTTTCCACCTGTCTTGTCACAAGCATTAAGCTATAAGAACATGTGAAAAAAAATTAAGAAAAAGTATACACCTAAGTATGTTTATTAGTAAATCACTCAATAATAATCAGTTGGCCACTCCATCCTGACCTTTCAACCACCACCTTCTTTCTCCATGGCAAGATGGTTTCCTCCTTAGGGGATCCACACTGAGACTTTCTTTAATTCAGGACCTCCGACCATTGTTCTACTCAAGTAATACCACAGGGAGGAAGTGGGCTGGTATTTAAGGTCTGTTTATCCTCAATCGGTGTGGTTTATAACCCTCCCTTCCCTTTCTGATGGCATGGCCTGCTTTTGTTATTTCTTCATGTGGAGGTCTTCCTTAAAAACTAAAAAAGAAAGCATCCTGGGTAGTAAAGAAATTCTCAAAGCACCATGTTTGATCTCCCTGCAAGGTGGTCATTGGCACGTAGCAATTTTTTCAAGCGGTGCTGTGAATAGCACCCTCTGATCTGTGGCCGACCATCCTATACTGTCCTGAATGTGCCACCCCAGCCCTGCCAGAAAGTTTTCTAGGAGAGAGTGGCAAGAGTAATGTCTGGAGGCAGAGGAGCCGGTTCTAAGATTGTTGATATAGACAATAAAAAACAAAGGACACAAGATCAGAGAGAGCAGAAAGAGGACACATGGAAAATATGTTCACCACATTTGTGTATATTATTGTGTAGTTCTTAGAAGTCATTCTTGGAGATAAGAACATTTCTTGCTATGTTATAAATACAGACATTGAAGTAATGTAAACCCGAAGGCTCACAGACAGCCAGGATTTGAACTCAGGTCTGCATGATTCAAAGGCTATTGGAATTTCCTCTAAGCCAAACCCTGTCTCTGGCATGAGTGGCTTCAGACTGGACCCCCATGTGAAGAGTAGCAAAAGGTGGGTAAGTGTTTGAGATTTAACCCTAGGGAGTGGAGTCCTTCTCTGCAGGAACCACATCCAAAATAATGAGGTTTGCATACAGGACGAAGGCCAGGTTCAAGTACTGCCATGACACCTGAAAGTCCTAGTTCTCTGGAGTCCTGAAGTGGCAGTGGATTGTGGGTTTTGTCTTCAGCTTAAACTTGCTGTCTGGAACAATGGGAGCGAAGATGTGAGAAAGAAGAGATGACGTAATGCGGGAAAAGAAAGGAGAGGAGGAGGGAGAAGAGGCATAGAGGTGCTGGCTGATAGGCCTGCTAGGGACTGTTCTCAGTAGCCGACAGCTGAACAACAGAGGTGTGGAGGAGACTGAGGGTGGAGGTGAAGCGGCGCAGTGGGAATGGCGTAGGAGCTGATCACCGTCATGCTGCAGAGGTGGGAAGAGAAGGAAACAGAGCAGACACCATGAGGTTGAGCCTTAGTGGTTGGAGCCCAGCTGTGGTCAAGAAGATGGACAGCAGCACTATGCAGATGCTGGGAAGACCCCGTGGGTCATCCGCAAGGACTCAAACCAGGATTCTATAGACAGCGCCTTTATGCGATAAGTTATTTTTGCTGTAAACCCACGTGGTTGTGCCTGGTAATTATAGGGTACAAGGAAGTAAGAAAGACATAATTCCTCCCCATCAAAGCCTGACTGTTTTACATCTCCACCTCTCTGGCAGTGAGGCTTTCTGCCTTCACAGGTGCCACTTTGATTTCAGTCACGTAGGAGAGGAATTGGAAACACTTTCAAAGTGATTAAAGGGAGGAAGCTATTGCAAATGTGGGCTAAATGCAATAATCACATTAACTGTTTATGGCCATGGGGATTTCAGGCTAGAGCTGGTGAGAGCTGTGACAGAGGTGATAATGACCCTGCAGGAGCAGGAGACAGCAGCAGTGTAGGTAAAGAAGGGCTCAGAAATAGGGGGTGGGGCCCCACGAGTGATAACACTTATCATTCTAGTTACTGTTTTTTTCAGTATTTACCAAGCATCCAGTGCAGGCTCCGTAAACCTTCACTAGATCTCACTGAGATGGACATCCTCATAGCGAGGAAATCAGAGTCCACAGAACATCAGTTTTTGTTTTAATTGAAACAGCTTCGAAGTGGCACTGTTTGGATGCGGAGATAGTCCTGTCCAAGCATGTACATTCAGCCTTCAGCTTCACTGAAGTGAAGTCTACACACGACCACAGTCAAGACGTCCCTTTGGCAATTTCTCCTCTGATCCTAGCCCTGGGATGAGTGGGTTGGACTTTGATTCATTATTTCCCCAAAGCTCCCAAACAGGAAGGAATTTGTGTGGCTTATTAGCTCCATAAGAGCACAGGTCAAAGAGCTCAGAGAAAGCACAGTTCAGTTAAACAATAGACAGAGTTTTAAAAATGAAGGCCCCGTCCATGAGGGGGCTCCAGGAATGCTTATGTGATGTGGCTTCTTCTTCTTTTTGAGGGGATCCTGTTACGGCTACATTGATCTGCCTTACCTAAAGTCACCTCGTTGTGGACTTTAACAGTTCAAAAAATACTTCCACAGAAACACGCATATTAATGTTTGATTAGATAACTGGGCGTTGCAGTTTAGCCAAGATGACACATCAGACTGACCATACTCTTTCCTCCCTGCCTGTCTCCTTTTCTTTCTTCCCTCCATCCTTTTTTCCTTCCCTCCCTTTCTTCCCTCCCTCTTTCCTGCCTCTTTTTCCCTTTCCTTTTCTCCCTATCTCTCTAGGTAATGAAGCACCAGGAGATGAGGGCTAGGCTAAGAACAGACGTAGGAAAGCAGATAGGTCTTAGACTGGGGGAAGGAGGATCTGGAAGTTATTTCTTTCGGTATCTGACTCTCACTTATGTTTATTTCTCAAACTCCAGGTACTACCTACCTCTACCATGTAGTGCTATATAACAAGTGTCTCTAGGGTTTCTAGGCTTAAAAGTGACATTTATTCTCCTGATCTGAGATCTGTGGGTTATTGTAGTTGGTTGATCTAGACTGTGGTCAGCGGCTGGATGAGTTTCAAGATGTAGAACCAGCTGGCCACAAAACCACAGCTCCTGCTTATGGACTTGGTTCACATCCCACCCATATTTATTCTGTGGCCCAGGCTCAGGTTCAGAGGCCACCTCTGGATGTTCTCATGGTGGGTCACTAAAAGCCAGGAGTACAAAATCAACATAGTGCAAGGACATTTCAGCTCTGTTCTCCTTACCTTCCCCTGCTCCATAGCAAGTCTCTGGCCCAGGTCAATGATGAGTGACCTGGCAGCCAACAGTGCTCACCACAAGGTGGTAGCCAGACTGTGGCTGATTGTGTCATTCTGATACAAAGGAGTGAGTCATGGGGACCTGCAGTTCAATACATTGCCCTCATATCAGTTCTGGAGTCCTTCTTACCTACCACTCATCATATATGGTCTATGACATTTCTCTTGGCCTCTGATTCAAATGGATGTGCTCTCTCTTCACAGACTGCCTCCTGGGGTCCCAATACCTCTCCAAGCAATGCGCCTGAGTAGTTTTTTTAAGGAGCATTGTAAGTAAGCTCTCTCACCTCATTTATTTATGATGCTACATCTAGCCATGTCAGCCAATCTTTTGCCCTTCAGATTCAGATGCAAGTCAAATACTGACCCAGGGTGTCCTCTAAGCTCAATGATGTATATCATATAGTTTCAAAGCCCTTTTCATTAGAAACCCCCATCCATCTTCCAAGAAAACCCCTGGGTCTTCTTGCCTGGATAGAGTTCTATTTTTGTAAAAAAAAAAAATCAATTGTTAAGTTTGGGGTAATTGAAATATTTTCCCCTCCAGTTACAGTCATTTTTCTCTTGCTCAGTCAAGCATGTTCTCTCTGCTGCCTTCTTTCTGCTGGACACTGCATTTGTGTTTGGAGATGAGACATTTCCTGCCAGCTGTGCTGTGTGCCACTGAGCTGGGTGCAATATGGATTGCTCATTATGGTTGCCTATTATCTCGGATTCCCTTAAGTTACTCAGAATAAACTCAGGACAGTTTAATCTATCATACACAGAATAGAATATTGGCTTCCCCCAGCCTCAAACCCAGAGGCATTGGCCACACTGGCACCCAAAGACTAGGACAAAAAGTCTGATGGCTGGATGCATGGGTTGCATCAGGTCCCACGTAGGATGACTTCTGGTGATCACAGGGGTGAATGTGAATGCTGATTACATCTGTAGGTACCAGCCAAATGAAATGAAGTGTAACTGTATAATGTTAGGCAAATTTAAAGGATTGTTATTTCTCCTGAGCCAAATCGCTGCTTCCCAATGTAGAACAATAACCTCTGAGGTCAGATCCAAATTGCCCGTTTTATGCTTCTGTGAATCTAACTACAATACAAAAAAGCTCTGGGCTGAGGAAGCAGGTCCTTCGGCCAGCTATTTTGCACCTTTTTACTGTCCTCTACCATTAAGCCTCCTCTGATTGATGGCCCAGTGTTGTCCTGCTGGGGAACTCCCTTCTTTTATGTGTGACAGGAAGGAGACTGGCCATCTCTGTGAGTCAGGTAGCGGGCTCACGTGCTTCCCACCCTGCTTCTCACTTGAGAGCCTTCCATGTCCAGTTGGCTCTGCTGGCCTCATAACGGAGCTGTTGCTCAGAGCCTCAGCCACTCCCTTCATCCTCTCAGCTCATTAGGATCTACGTCCACACGGAAGGCTTCACACTATGGTGCTAACTTTCCCTGAATCCCGCATAACATTCACTCGCATGTTTCTTTCCTATGATACTTGCCTCACAGTATTCTACTGCCTATTTTTTATAATAATTAATACATTGCATATTGTTGTCTATATTATAGTTGTCCAGAGTACAAGATGCAGACATGATTGCTTGACTAAACATCATTAGTACGGATCTTTCTTTTCATTGCACAAAGAGAAAGTAGCTGTATGTATAGTCCAATAGTCCATAACAGTGGTGGATTGTCAGCTCATCAGGCATTATTAGAAGCTGTTGACTTGAGCCTTTTACAACTCAGCATATTAATATAGCTTTCCTTCTTATACCTTGTGATTAGACTTTTCTGCTGGATGGTTAAGGCCAAGATAAAGCAAGACCTATATTACAAAAAACGTAACTTTTGTTTCTGACATGGTCAGTAGGTACCCTAAGGATTTACCCTAAAACTATATACTGTGGTTTGCAGAACTCTTGTCAGTGTCAGCCATCTGGATGAGACACAGCCATTGCTTGACCAATTTGCTCTCTGTAAAAGCCTGAGAGAATGTTTTCTCTCTAGGTGACTCTCCTTAGGTGCACTGTGCATCATTGATCCCTTTCTTCTGTGGCCCCATAATCTCCTTGAACAGGAAATTTGGGACTTCACTGAGTTATAGGCTATTACAGTACAGGTTCTTTTATGTCCTGAGTCTTCATTGACCTTGAAGGGCTAGAGCCAAAATATTGGCTATTCTTGTATCCCTTCTTTTTCTCTAATTATTTAGTGTGCCAACTTAAGTTGTTAACCCTCTAGAAGAGAAGCTTAATGATATTCCTTATAACATAGGTTCTTGAGCTTAATATCACTATCTTTCATACCGGGAACACCTATCATTTTGGCCTTCTAATTATGCACCATTTCTAACATCATATCAATTATTGCTATACTCTCAAGTACATGTTTGATTAAAAACACAAAAGAAAGAAAGAAAGAAAGAAAGAAAGAAAGAAAGAAAGAAAGAAAGAAAGAAAGAAAGAGGTAGTAAAAAGAATATGCGACAAGGGAAAAAAAGGCCAGAGAACCATACCGCTACAATTTTGTAAATGGTTAAGTTCCTAAATCTCTGTGTAACAATGATTAGTTGTTTTTTTTTTTTTTCCACATTCTCTACGGATTTAAACTTTAGAATATCAACAATTGATTGAAAATACCTGTTCTATATTATATCTAATATTATATAATATTATATCAAATATCATTTGATATTCTGCTTATTTTTTATTGCTTCTCCCTCTAAGCTGTAACTCCAAACTTGGTTGTAATGAATCCCTAGGTTCCTGATATGTAGCATCAGACCAGTCAATGTCCTAAGAGCTAGAAACAGGAGGAGACAAAAGGGAAATATCTCTTTCCCACTCAGTATTCAAGTAGCGTAAGCGAGACTTCTAGGTGGGCTTAAATACTGTTTTATCCTCGATTCCTATGGATACCAATGCGAGGAGGGGACGTCTTAGTTGCTCTTCTCTCGTTGTTGGGACAAATACCTGACACTCAAATTAGGGAAGGAAACGTTTATTTAACTCACAGTTACTGGAGGTTTCCGTCCATATTCAGCTAGCTCCAAGTCAGAGAGGCACAAGGCAGAAAACAACCTTTCATGGCGGTGAGCAAAGAGCAAGAGAGCAGGGAGAGGTAGCAGCAGCTCAGGCAGCTAAATTCACTTCCTGTACATTGAAATGCAAATCACCTGCCCCAAGGGAGGTGCATCACCCACACCCACAATAATCAATTACCAATTCCAGAAGCCACCAAATGACTGTATAAGGCTTTGGGGAGAGACCTTTATACAAACAACAGGGGGAGTTTGGCGTTGTTTCTGAAGTGATTAACTGGCCATTCTTCTTCTGTGTCTAGGGGCACCCGACCACATTCCACTTCTCATTTTGGCTTCACTTGCATGATGGCCATGCGGAGGCCTATCAGAGTCCATGGGCAACTGACTGCTTCAACAGGGCAACCTAGGCTACTGGATGGAAGAATCTGAAAGAAGAGAACTGCCATATTATCCCATCAACAACCTGACTCCTTTTAAGAAATGTAATTGTTCCAACTCCCTCAAGAAATTCCTTCCAGGAGGCTATCTAGAATATATGGTCTGGCCCAAGGGGAGCTGGGTTTAGGCTCATGGAAGCAAAGCTCAGACTGCCACAGAGTGATCTAGAGAAAAGTCAGAAAGTAAGAGCTGTGTTATTAGATGTGTGTTTGCTTTGTTTTGTGGCCTTTAGCAATTCTTTTTTTTTTTTTTTTTTTAAATCTCTGAATTTCAGTTTCTCTGCTGTGGAGTGGAGAAATTAAGAATATGTATTATTTTTCTTTCTTATTTTCATTTTTTTAAATTCTTAGTCTCATTTTACAGTCAGAGCTAGCCTACAACTCATGGCAAGCCTCCTGTCTCAGTCTCCAGAGTGCTAGGATTACTGGTGTATGGTAATCCAACAATCTTACCTTAAATGACTTGGGTTCGGATTGTGACTTGTGATCTTTCTTCATCAGCAAGATCTTGGAAAGATCATTTATCCTGCAAAATGGGGACAGCAATATACTTCATGATGTTGTGGTGAGCATTAAATGAACAAATGAATATATATATGAAATATATATTACACACTTATATCTATATCTATATATCTATATCTATACCTATATCTATATCTATAGATAGATAGATATAGATAGATATATAAAATACTTAGAGCCATGCCCTGGGATATAGTGAGTGCAATGTAAATGTTTACTGAAGACAACGTCATTGACATTTCTCTGTTACCGTCTATCAATACACTAGGACATTGATCCCAGATACGAATTTCTAGACTGGGCCTGATCTCTGATCAGAGCTTTCACCAGAAGTCAGAAGGAGAACCAAACGTCCATACCATATGTGCACTGTGCTGTCAGCATTTGGTTTGGGGGAAGTCCTCTTTATCTGAAGCAATGAGCTTCTTATTCTTTTAGTGCTAAAATGGCATTTTAAAATGAAACACTAATGACTATAGAGTTTCAAAATATGTTTCAACTCAAAAAATAAGAAATTGGCCTCGCCTTGAGAATTTTCATCCTGTTCTTCTGTGTCTGGGCACCAGGCCACTCTCCATCCTTCTCATTATGGCTTCACTTGTGTGGTGGCCAAGCAGTGGTCTAGCAGAGTCCATGGGTGATTGACCGCTTCCACCGGGCAACCTGGGCTGCTGGATGGAAGAACCTAGCAGAAGAGAACTGCCACATTATCCCAGGGATACCACTAAGTTCACTCAGTTCTTCTTTTAGAAGAGGATACCATTGCTCAGATAGTGAGGGAGCTGACCAAGACACTTCTTGGACACTATTATTTTACTTGGTGAAATTCTTTACCATTTCTAATGTTTCTTTTGTAATATTTCATATTCTTTTTTTTTAAAAAAAAAAAAAAAAGGAAAAAATTCTCCTTGCATCAGTAGGACAGTATGTTAGGAAATATGGTTAGGAGAAATTGTAAAAGTTTAAATCAGCTCTATGGAAACTTTGCTGCACTCCTACTCATGCCACATGGTATCACAGCAAATACTAGTCTTGCCACTATGACTGTCTCCCTCACAGCCACCAACATTTATAGTACATGTATGAAACACCAAATGGAATGAAATATCTTCCCAGAGATTATTTCACTGTTTTTTCTGAGGCATGAGAGATAGGTAACTAGGCCCACCTTATGAAAGAAGTAAAAGGAGACTGGAAGAAATGTGGTAACTTGCCCAGGGTATCATGGTTAGAAACAAAGCCAAGAGAAATCTGGGCTGGACACCAAAGCCAGCCTTTCAGTCACCGCATCATTTTGCCATTGCGGGCTCTGAGCATGTGTGTTGGCCATGCTCAAAGTGGAAAATTCAGGGCTGGGGAGATAGCTCTGTGGCACAAGTGCCTGTTTGGCAAGTGCAAGGTCATGAGTTCAATCTCCAATCCCACAAAAAAAAAAAAGGTGGAAAATTAGGGGCCCAGCAGTATGGATCAGTGGTCTAAAGCACCTGTTTAGGAAAGCTTAGGCGACTGCAGGGACTATTTTTATGGCTGAGTCGGCCATAAAAAATAAATAGACAACAACAAAAAAAAGTAGAAAATTAAATAAGTGAGATAGTTCGCATTGTGTTTCTCACAAGACACCTTCTGATCACCTCTATTCCCTAGTTCTTGGTGCAGAATCTAGCCCAGAGTAACTTCTCACTGAATACTTGTTACCTAAATGAATGGGTGAAACAAGTGAATTGCTAAGACTCAGGAAACATTGCTAGCATCCAGAATTCCACTCCCAATCCACCCCTGATATCTAATTGTGGGACGTGGGCACGACGCATGAATTTTCCTTGAAGCAAGTGCCTAAACAGTTCTACTCAGGTCTCACAAACTGTCCAACGAGAAAGCTGGCTACAGGGAAATGGACTCGTCAGATTATCAGGAGAGGAGAGGCTGGTATTTTATTTTGGAGAAATGGTACCCGCTGCAAGCATTCCAGGAGAGGAAGAGAAGCCACCTGGGACTGTCCTTTACAGACATTTCCTGATAGCTGTACCTGTCTCTTTGCCATGTGATGCGCCTCCCCATTTTTGGTCCACAAGATAGAATTCTGAGTGAGATAGATTTCTGACAAAAACACCATGCTGCAGCTGAGAGGGGCCTGCTCAGTGTCAGGCTTCTGCTGCCTCTCTGTCAGCAGGCAGGCCATTAGGGGCACCCTGCCCTTCCACACTTGCCTGTTAGCACATTTAAGTCCTTTGTAAGAGGCTTTCCTCGGCAGTAATTGGGCCTTCACTCTGCTGTAGTTCCTAGCCACAGGGCTTGTTAGCTGTCAGGCAAGCCTGTGAATTTGTGGAGTGGTCAGCAATGCTCATTAAAAAAAAAAAAAAATCCCTGTGGTATGATCACCCTATAGAAGGACACTAGCAACAGAGGAAGAGAGGGAATTAGGGTTCAGCTTGGAAATAGGCAAGTTGACAAAGTAGAGCTCTCACCCCTCAGGTGTCCTGTATTTAGTCCCATCAGGCACATGTTTGTGAAAAAGCTACGCTTTAGGCTGTGGCCATAGGTTTGCCACAAGCCCAGTTACCCCAAGGGAGCAACTACAGCTTCATGCAATGCTTTCATTCTTCCATGCATAGTCTTTAGGAGATTATTTGAGCAGCTGACGATTGTGAAGGAATAACTCCAATAGAAGGAAGCTAACGGCAGTACAAGAATTACAACCCAACCTGTCTGCTATCTTATGAAGAAAGTCCATGCAGGCATGGGCCTGGATAACTTATACAGGGGCCATTGGGTAGTTTCAAGACTATGTTGTTCCTAGTTCTTGAATTCTAAGACAGTATCCAGTGTGGTTGTCCTCTCTGCTTCTTTGCCTGACCACCGAAGTGACCCTCTAGGATCTTCAGAGCTCCCTTGAACCAGGCATTTAGGGAAAAGGTATATTGAAAGGAATGAGACAAATATTTGTTAAAAGAGAATAGATCCAAGTGTGGTGGTACATGCCTGTGCTTCCAACTACTTGCTGCTCAGGAGGGTGAGAGAAGAAGATTGCAAGCTTGGGGCCAGCCTAGGTAACTTGGTGAGAACTTGTCTCAGAATAAACATGTCCAGGGATATATCTCACTGGGTTTGATCCCAAGAGTGGAAGAGGAAAAGGAGAAGGAAGAGGAAGAGAAGCACAGTAAGGGGAAGTGCCAGCGGAGGGAAAGGAGGTAGAGGGAAAGGGGGACAGGAGATGAGAGGGAAGGAGACAAAAATTCAAAGCTTTTCTGGTGGGAATAGCAAGAGATCCCCTCTGTGCACAGACACCCTCCTGAATTCCAGCACACCTCTTTTCTTTCCTTTAATGGATCTTTCTGGTCATTTTCATGGCACTTGCAACTGTCATAATGTGAGGATGTTATTTAGCACACAAGTAGACTATAAGGAATGCAGGAGTTGTCTTATGGTCATTCTGGTAGTCATTGTAGATCTGTCAGTTTTGGCTAGACCAAATGAAGAGAAACCATGGGCCTACAGGTATACTGCCAACCAAGGGTAGGGTATAAATCACAATTGGACAATATAAACTAAGGCGAGGTAATATGCTTACTGTAGCTGGACTTGCATGCTTCCTCAATCCCACTCATGGTACTAAGAGAAGCCCCTTGTTGGGATCTCTCCGTGCACTCTCAGTTGAGTTCCATATCTTTTGGGACTCAACTGATGGAGGTTTTCTATTCCCTGAACCCTGTTCTCTTGACCTTGGCTTTTTTCATCTTATAGTGGGTTTCTGAGTTAATTTCTGGTTTCTGGGACAAAATATCCAATACCTTCTACTTAAGGAATGGGAGGTTTATTTGGCTTATAATTTATAAAGGCTTTAGTGGGTAATAAACTGGATCTGAGGGAAGATATGGCAGAGGGGAATGCAGAAAAAGATCTCATGACATGGTGATGGAAAGCAGAAAGAAAGGAGAGACAGACAGACAGACAGACGGACAGAAAGGAAGGAAGGAAGGGAGAGACAGATGGAGAGAGAAGGGAGAGACAGAGAGAGAGAGAGGGAAAAGAGATAGACCTTTCTAGGTCATGCTGCAGTGATCCACCTGCAACCAAACTTCACCTCTCAGCCTCACATTTAGCCATAAACTCATCTGTGCATTAATGCAACCCCATTATCCAGCCTCCTCTCAAATGTCCACCTATGACTATGTGCAGCTTTAGGAGGACATCTAGATATAAACCTTAACTGGATGAGATGTAACTTTCTCTGACCTTGGAGACAAGCATAATAATACAACCTTGGCATGATGAAAGGACAAGGTAGAGGCTACACAAGTGCAGAGAGGCTAATGGAGGAGGCTGGATGGGATGGAGAAGCTTGGAGCTGTTCCTCAGGGCCAGGCTCTGTGGAGTCTTCAGATCACTTCCTGGGTCTTTGCAGGCCTAGCTTGATGGATGAATACCAACATCAGACCACCCAAGGGCAAGACAGAGTTGATATTTACAATCTGAGTGGCATTTACAATAAGGAGGGGAGCTAGCTCTGTGGCACAAGTGCCTACCTGGAAAGTGTAAGGGGGAGACCTGAGAAACATTTCCTGTGATTTCAGAAGCACAGTTCAGCAGTTAAGTCTGGAGTTAAGAAAGCACAGGTGTGTGAGGCCTGTGAGGTAAGATGTTGGGCGAAGCCCTGAGTCGCAGGCTGCTGGGGAGTGCAGCCACGTTTTCAGAGTGAAAATTCTTAGGAAAGACTCCTAGGGAAGGAAATGAATGAAACATCCTGAAAGTTCTGAGCTAGAGGGGCAGAAGGGGCCATGTAGTGTCACCTGTTTAGGAGAATAAAAGGAAGCCACAGATGAAACAAAGCTGCTTCTTTCTTCCCAGCAATCTTCTAACTAATGTGTCCTGGGCCTGTGGCACAAGTTGTGGCTTCAGTTACTGACTTTAGAGGCCCCATTGGCAGATTAGAGGCCAGAATCTAAAATGATTTAGTATCGACTGGCTGAGATGGGTGACAGCAAATTTAGGATGGTCATTACTTTATGCACCGGGTTCTACCTTTTCTAAGGTGATAGCAAATTTCTAGTGCATCCTAGTTCTCAAGTTCTATTATAAAGTCAGAGAAAGACATGGCACTAGGATTTAAGAACTATCCCTCTCGCAAAAGGGAGAGAGGGAGGTATTATCTTAATGGTATAATGGCGAGGGGCACTGGCAAATGCTCCATAGTCTGCTCCACAGTTTTCAGGGCTTATTGCCACTAATGTCAAAGGTTTATCTTGATGATCTGTTTTCTGTTTTGTTTCCTTGATAGAAGAGCATGCTTCAGCAACTAAGGATAAAAGGCCACTTAGAGAAAGACAGTGGTACTGCTGGGTGTGGTGGCTCACACCTGTAATACCCTGATGGGTCCCTAATTGTCAGATAATGAGGCTGGTTCCTGAGGAAGAACCTCACCAGACTTCAGCTAAGAAATCTCATCATCAAAACCCAACTTAGTAAAAAGTGTAGGAATCACCTTCAAAGTACTAAGTTGTGTCACAATTTTTTTTTCCTCCAGCAATCTGACACGAGCCTTGTGATTGACTATTATATCATATTAGCTGCTGGGGACATCATAGAAGACAACAAAGACATCTGCCCTCAGGAAATTTGTATTCTGAAGACACAGGCAGAAATGGAATGGATGTTTGAGATAATGGAAAGTGATAAACGCAATGAAGGAAATTGAAGCAAGAATGAAAGAATAATTTTGTTTCAAATGCAGTAGCCAACGATATCTGAGGGGATGACACCTGACGAGGCAATGAAGCAATCCATGGGAATGATGAAAAAGCATTCTTAGCAGAGGGGATAGCGTGGATAGGCGACCAACGGCGGAACCCTGTTGGGTATGTCTGACAAAGACTGGGAAGGCGTTGTAGCCCGGATGGACTGAACAAAAGGTAGAAGGAGCAATAACGTCAGAGATTGAATCTCTTTCTTCTTTAGGGCCACTTAGGTTTCTCAATCCTGACATAGTGGCAGCTTTCAAAAATATCATTTTGCAGCGTGGGCAAGGTCTAATATAGACCGGCTGTAACACCACCTGTCGCCGGTAGTTGCTGGTAATACACTGGATGCCTATGGTTCAGTTTCTTCCATTTAAATCCACATGTTTATAGCACATACCAAGAGGCAGGGAGCAGGCAAACTGCTAGGTTCCAGCAGTAATTTAGGCACAGTCTGGGTGAGTGTAAATTCAAAGCTCCAGTGAAGTGATCCATGGAATGACCCACTTCTGGCTTTGATGAAACAGAACAGCCCAGCACTCCCTGGCCCTTCGTTCTGCTCTTGGGGGCACTGCAGACTCTATCTTTCATTTCCCTTTCCCTTGGCCTGAGCTGTAGGCTATGTCCCAAACTAGTCAAACCTGTCTGCAGTCTGTAGGGTATGATGTTTGGGATTAAGGGTACTCTGCAGGAGGGGACTTGTGATTTTCCTGAGACGCACTGGAAGGAATCCATTCTCACCACCACCGTACTATACCCTTTGAACTCACCAACCAACATGATGTGTTATCACCACATCCTGAGAATTGTATATTATTACCTTCCCTTTTTGTTTTATGCATTTGGTACAGGGTCTTACTATGCATCTTAGACTCATAGCGATCCTCCCGTCTTCAGTCTCCCCAGCTCCGGGATTACAGGTGTATGCCACCATGCACAGACTCCGTGGTCAGCTCAGCATTCCTCTGCTGAGCTATCTTGCAGGCCTTTATTAACCCCTTTTTATCACTGAGGAAATTAAAGTTCAGAGAGGCAATGTGATACTTCCAAGTGTTGTGTTAGTTGCTGAGAGATTACTTCTTACACGTGGAATTCCCTCCATATCCTGCTCTGCAAAGCTGAGGCTAAGACTATAAAAGGCATTTTTATGTTGCCCTCTGGATTCCTATCTGGTTTCTTCAATAACGGGAGCCACAGAAAGAACAGAAGTCAGAAGATGGGAGAAGAGAGATCCATCTTCTTTTTTATTTGTTACTCCTGTGAGTGGTCTGTCTGGTCCTGTCTCTGGGGATCATGACTGCTTTTATGGCATGGTCACCTTTCGGTTCAACTGCCACAGATGCTAAATGTCTGCTGGGCTGGTTCTCCAGGCCCTGGGACCCCCTTGAAATGATCACAGACTCCCCTTTTCTCCCAGGGCTGCCTGGAAAGTTCTGCCAATTCACTTGTTTTCTTAATTGGTGAAAGCTCTTCTTCAACTTGTCTGTGAAGAGCTCCTCAGAAACACCCTCCTCATTACAATGTTAAATTAAAATTTAGTAGATGAGGCACATAGCAGAATAAACTTTCAATTAAAATATACACACTGCAATGGTGAAAGGAAACTGGAGACAACTTGCAGGCATCTCTGCCGCCGATGTGCTCCAGATTTAATTTTACTATGACATCTCCTTGGAATTACACTGCTAATTGATCACATTGTGTCTGTCTGTTATTTAAACTTTCAATAAAACGGAGATTAATGGAAGGTGTAATCCTCCCGGGCAGAACAAATATTCCCATTGCTCATGTCAGGTACAGAAATGGAAATGCTCTGCTAACAGCTTTTCGCATTCAATCTGTGAACACGAAGTTAATCATGAAAAATGCAGTGATTCTTTAATTGCTTGAATGAAATTTTTTCTACCTGCCCCATTTCTCACCCAAAATAGCTGCCCTTGTCAGAGTAGAGCGAGGTGACCAGGATGCAGAGCCATGCTTTAGAGCCTGGAGCTTCAGGAGGGGCTGGCAGTGCAGTTGGTGCCAAGGACATCTCCAGTCACCCCCAAGAATGGTGTAACCTTCCAGATAGGGCTGGAACTGGCAAGGCACGTCATCACACAGCTACTTCAGGAGCCAATAACACCTGCACCAAATTGTGATTCTGGCAGGAGCATGAGATAATCCATGGGGAAAGGGGCTACCTGAAACTCCCACACAGAGAGGAACATATGCTGAATCTAGAAGCCACAAAGAGACAAACTGTCTAGTTAGTCCTCCTCCAGGTGGGAGACATGGTCGTGTTTCAGCTAAGAGCATTATAACTATATTACTTACAAACTAGCAACCTTGGATAGGATGCTTAAACTTAGCTGCTCTACTTGGGAATGACCATTAATAGTAACTGTATCAAAGGGTTGCTATGATTTATGTTATTGTCATGTACAAAACACTCTGAAGAACAACCAGCCCCTGCCCTGGTCACCATGCAAGTGTTGGCCACTAACATTATTGTGCTGTCAGCTATTGTCTCTGTTTTTTTTCTACCACATCTCAGCCAAGCTCAACAGCACTGTCACAAGGCTCTGGTGTCAATTCATAGGTTATTGATTACCACATCTACACCAGTCACTCACTTAATATCCTCAAGTCCTAGATTCCCTTATTGTAAGTTAGAGATGGTAATAGCTGCCTCTTAGATTGTTGTAGAGATAACATATGTGCAGATTATGCATTGCAACAAATGACAGCTGTGGTGATGATGATCATTGTTTTCTTGGAGGCCCTGAAGAATCCATACAATTCTCTTCACTTTGTTAAAACCCAGTCTCTGATTGATAGATCAGTCTTCCAGTAGCTTTCTACCATTTGGGTTCCTTGAACTAGGTCTGGGTAATGGAGGCATAGCTACGACAAGTTTCCTCTGCTTTTGACCTCTCCTTTGGTCTCTGGAGTTATGCTTCTGCTCCTCCACATCTTTCCCTCTCTAGGTGGAACTCTGGCTCCTCTAAGTGTTCTTCCAGTTCAGGGGATTCTGGTCCCTCGTGTAGCTGAGGTTCCCTTTGGTCTTTAGGACACGGTTTTCTGCCCAGTCGATGGAGTATGTGTCATGAGTCCATGCTAAGCCAGTAATAACAAGAAAGGGTCATGGGGTAAAATATAAATTTGCTTTTGTAACAGAAACTATGGGTAGAAAAATTCTATTACATATAGTCATGAGTGGGGCTGAACTAACAAAGTAAACTTTGGAAAATCCACATTAAAACCTTTGTGGTGAGATTGGATGTGGTGGTGCACACCTATAATCCCAGCTCCTGGGAGGCTGTAAACAGAGGGATCACTAAGAGTTGGATCTAATAGTGAGACCCTGAACACCCTGTAGACTCTTCTTTAAAATACACACACACACACACACACACGAATCTCAAAACCCTTTATGGAACAAGGTATGAGATAAGTAGTGGTATGCTAGTAAATGTTAGCAAATGACTTTCTTTAAAAAAAAAAAAAAAGTTTCTTTATTTATATTATGGCCTGCTCAGCCTGCCCTAGGGGTGAGGCTGGCACAGCATGTGGTACTAGGGATTGAACTGTGATCACTACAATTGCCTAAGCTGGTGCTTTAGCTCACTGAGCTATCTTGCCAGTTTGAAAATAACTTTCTGGAAAGGAGCAATATCCTGATGTGTAATCAACCCCTTTTTGTGGAGTATTCCTACTGGGGCCAATGCTAGTTACCAAAGATTTGTAAATTTCCTGAAAACCTAACATTTGACATCAATATTAGAACTGAATAAGTAAATTAATAAATGAACTGCTTATTTTTATGACAGGAAAGCAGTGGCAAAATACTGAAGACCTTCCTTTTTCTGTTTTAGGTTAACTTCCCCATTATTTCTAGCTCTCTTGCTCTGTGTCCATTGCTTCAGAGGAGGATGTTATGATGGGAAGAAAAGTTGTGAATTTTCTTCCTGGGCTTTATGTTCTAAGAGTATGTTTTTAACAGAACAGGGAGCTCTTTTAGATTCTCAAACGCAAATTCTGAAAGCCAGGAGGTTGAGAGGAATCACCACCATCTGGTCTCTGGAGCAGAAAGAATTCCAAATGTTCAGTGAAGAAGGGTTAAGAGAACAGTCAGGTAGGGATCCTACACAGGGTGGCTTTCTCCCTACCTCTTGGACAGAGCCCTCTGAAGATAGCAAGGCCCCAGAGAAGCTTGTGGGATCCAGGACAACAGTAGACCATATTTGGGTGCGGGAAACCCAGGAAAGCTTAGAGAAATAAGTTACAGATATGATGTACTCACAGGGTATTAGAAGCAGCTGATTTTCCCTGAATCTGCCAACAACCACAGGGATACAGGAGCAAGCTGGAAGAAAAGGACAGATGTATGTAGGAGAGGGAGGGACCAGTGAGGAACAGAGAGGATGATGGGAATCTCAGAGGATGCTCTTGTGTGATCACACTGAAGTATCTGATTATCTTAAAGCTATGCAAGATCATGACCAGAGCCACGAAGCAAGGAGTCAGTCCCCAAACTGACTGAGATTGGTTGTGCTACTGTAGCCCAGCAGGACCTTAAAATACAATACAATTACAAAGAAGGTGCCTCTTATATATTTCTGTCACAGAAATGTGTGGACTACGCTTGCAATTCATGTCGCTTGCTTTCTACTAGAAATCAGTAAATATTTTCTGTAAAATTTTAGAGAAAAAATATTTTTCTCCTGTCTTTTTACTTCCCTTCTGCTAGTTTTTCTCTTTTTCAATCCTCTTCCTCCTCCTCTCTTTTCTCCTCCTCCTCCTCCTCCTCCTCCTCCTCCTCCTCCTCCTCCTCCTCTTCCTCTTCCTCCTCTTCTTTCTCTACTCTATCCTCCTCCTTCTGGTCCTCCTCCACTTGCAAATTGTAAACTGTAGGCTCAGCTCACAGATTTGGTTCAAGGGCCCTATGTGCCCTTCCTGTGTGGGCCGCAGTAGCCTGCAGGCTGAAGAAAGCCCCTCCGTGTCGGCCCTTCCTCTGCTGTGCCCAGCGCACAGAGCTGCTGCCTCCATGACAGTTCCTTTTGGCAGCTCTTTTAGATTGCACAAAGCAGGGAGGTGGTGCTGCAACAAAATTCAGTGAAGTCAGTGTGTATTAGTCTACCAAGAGGGCAACACTCATTGTTCTGGCCACAGGCCCATAAAGGATCCTGTATCTGTCTATAGAATGAAATCTTGGCATGGGTAAAGTCTACTGTTCCTTCCATCTTTGATTCAAACAAGGGCATCTTTCTCTCATCCTCAGTAGACCGATTACACTCCCTAGTTCTGCTTAACAATTCAGCATCATTTCTCCCTGTGTTCTTGAACTTGAAAAGCCAACTTCTGAGACTCAAGAGCACTGATAGTCCATGTTAGGGTTTCGCTATGACCAGAAAAGGGATTCTTCCCGGGTTCTTGTAAGTGGACTCTTCAATAGGTGGTCTTGAAGGTTTTAATGAGGAAAGCCTGCCAGGGTATCTCGTTCTGTAGGTAAGTCTTGCTCAAGAGCTAAAGACGCCATTATGCGCTGCAATGAAGGGTGGGCAATTGCAGAAAGTTGAGAGCCCTGACTCTGCCCTCTAGACTTTGATCCTAAACAGCAAGGGCTCTGGTCATTCTATAAGCAGAAAGCCCTGAGTCAAGCCTCAACCCTAGCAGTAACTACAGGGTGTGTCACAAACATTTGGAACATGGTATCTATTCTCTGATTTTAAAGAAACTGGAGCTATTTCCCTTTTTTTTTTTTTTTTTTTTTTTTTTTTTTTTTTTTTTTTTTTTTTTTTTTTTTTTTTTTTTTTTTTTTTTTTTTTTTTTTTTTTTTTTTTTTGTCTTTTTGAGACAGGGTCTTGCTATGCAGTTGAGGATGGCTTTGGGCTCACTTTTGTAACCCAGGCTGGTCTCAAACTCGCACTGATCCTCCTGCCTCAGCCATCCTCCTGCCCCAGCCATCATCCTGCCTCAGCCTGGACAGATCAGAGTCACTGATTATAAAAGACAACGAGATACTAACAAACTAAGGTGTCTCTCTTTCCCTCTCCTGCTCCCGCTCCCTCCTCCCCCTCTCTCTCCAGTTGGGAGGAAAGCAAACAGCGCACCTTGATTTTATCTTTAGGAAAATTTTTGCCAAAGAGGAATATAAGGAGAGAAAAATTCTTAACTCTCGTGTTCTCCCATCTCAAAAACTATAAACCTCACACAACATGACAATCCTCAGTGAATTCACAAGAAACCAGGTCAGCCTTCAGCACATGTGTCTCTACCACAGCGGTGAGTGGAACGCTGAGTCCATCGATGGCACATGCCCCTCTGCCCTGGAGGACTCTCGGTTGGACAGAGCCATGCACATGTGGACATGCATAAGGAAGTCCAGAATCATAGGATGGGTGTTCACAGTGGTAGCAGAACGCCAGGTCGGAGCAGTCAGTGGAGGCTGCAGGGCAGGACTGCTGAGCCCATCCAGGCGGATGGGCACATTTGATGCCAGTGAACCTTGTTTGCTCACAGCCTCTGTAGCCACAGCGAGCTTGCCCGCTCTGCAGCTCCCTACAGAGGCCGCAGGACCTTTATGTGGAGCCATGTGCCCTCCCACCCTCTAGGGGCCATTGCTTCCTTTTTCCCTAGTGTAGCGTCGTGAGGGGGTCTGTATCCTCCTGTAAATGCATCTCTGCTGGAGCACGCTCTGCCTTCCTGGATTCCTCTATTGATGATATTCGCCCACTAGCCAGTTTTTCTGAAATACATTTTGCCATGTCATGTCCCTGCTTTTCTTCAGCAAATCTCAGTTGTGTGTGGAAGAAATCAGATCTCAGGCTCTATTCTTTCTCTCTTGCCTCGATCTGACCCTCCTCTCTCTCTCTACACACACACACACACACACACACACACACACACACACTGAGGATGCAGACACATTAGCATATCTTGCACTTCTCCTCACCTTTAGGCTGCTTCCTCTGCCTGGAGGCCCTGGAGCACTGCTCCCCTGGGCCGTCTGGTCTGTCCCTGTCTCCCTGGTCTGTAGTGATGGTTGCAGGTCCCGTGTCCTGAAGCCTCTCGGCTTTTTCCTTGCTGCTTCCTTTCCCTACAGTCCGTGTCCCTTTTCCCTCTGACTGAGGCTCACCACACTTTCTTGCTGCCTGACAGACATCATTTCCTCCTCTCTCAGCTCCCAGCTCACATGCTACTATCCAGTGGCACGGTCTCACCCTCACAAGCTGCCTTAAATCCTCTTTTTCTTCAGTCACACTAAATTCTAGATTTACCCCCAAAATAGAAAATTAAAAAAAAAATTTTTTTTTGTTTGTTTTTTGGTGGAACCGGTAATTGAACTCAGGTTCTTATGTTTGCCAGGCAAGTGCTTATTCTACTGAGCAATCTCCCCAGGAAAAAACTCACTTTGAACCTACCAGCCATAATATATATATATATATATATATATATATATATATATATATATATGTATATATAAATACATATCTATATATAAATACATATCTGTATATATATACATATCTGTATATATATATTATAAAAATGAGAATACTTAAAGATAGCAAAACAAGAAATTTGCTTCCTTCAGTATCTGGGGTAGTATAATACTGAGAGGACCACAACTAAGAGTGCAACTAACCAAATAATTGCATGATGTGAGATAGTATGCAACTATGTGCAAGAATAAGTTAGATTTCTGCACATAACTATAACATTTTAAGTGTAACGATTTACTGAGTAAGGTGAAAGGCCTAATTATAATTTTGTAAGACTCAATAAAGCCCTTGTTCTAGGCTACCTTTGTATATTTTCCCATGAGCATGGAAATATATGTGAACGTGCACATCAGCCTGTAATCCTGGTGAAGGAGGAGCAAAGATTACAGGCCGGGGAAGTGCTTGTTGGCTTTGTTTTCACAGCTGTGTACTCTTTCATTTCATTCAGTGAGCATGTATCTCCGCTGGAACTAGAAAAACTCGGTGAAATACCCAAAATTTGCCACTCTCATTTTTCATTCAGGAGTGAGTCATTCTTACATTCTCTCTCTGCTGGGGAATGTAGATACTGGTGGGCACGAGTCACTACTTGTTCTGCTCAGAGGTAACTACTCTGCACTACCCACTTACAAAAATGTCTCTGCAATATTTTTTTTATATATACTTTAAATGAAAATCTGGGGTCGCGCGGCACCTGGGTAAGTCTCTGTGTCTGAACTGCACCTCCCATCCTGACCTGCACCGGCCATTCCCTCTGGTCACCCAGCGCCTGGGTAAGTCTCTGCGTCTGAACTACACCTCCCATCCCGACCGGCACCTACCATTCCCACTGGTCCCATGGCGTCTGGGTCAAGTTCCCATTTCTGAACTCCACCTCCCACCCCGGACTGACACCTGCCATTCCCAGTGGTCTCCAGGCGCCTGATCAGGGTCCCCATTTCTGGACTCCACCTCCCAACCTGGACTGGAGCCTGCCGGTCCCTGCGCACCTGGACCAGGTCCAGGCTCCTGTACTCCGCCTCCCAAACTGAACTGGCACCTCCATTTCCACTGGTGGCCTGCACCTGGATCAAGTCCCAGCTCCCGGACCTGACCTGTAACCCCTGAACTCCAGCCCAAACTCCAGCCCGGACCACATCGCCATCCTGACTGGGCCAACAAGCACATTTGGCCCTGATCCATTCACTGCCTCATCAACAACCTGAGCTCAGATTCCACCCACCTAAGAGACTAGGGCTCAGGTTGGTCAGGGTGCAGAGATCACTGCTAAAAAAAGTGACAAAGAGAAGGAGCAAGATCCAATCCCAGATCTCGAGTCCACACAAAACAAATACAGGAAACACTACCATAAAGTAAAATAGGAATCATGCAGAGGAAATCTCTGAATTAGTAGCAGCTGAGGCTTAAAGGCAAGTACAGAGACGTATAGAGCAACTCAGATCTTAGATAACATGTGAAGTAAAAAAAAGAAATGCATGAAAAAATAGACACTGAAATGGAAAAACAACTGCAGAAACAGAGAAGAAATAAGAGCAGAATTTACCTCTGAAATTAAAAAAGACCTCAGTAAATCAATAGCATCTAAAGAACAGGAACAACTACAGAAAGGTACAGAAGAGAACACAGCAGAAATAATGTGCGGACTAGAGAAAGGATAACTATAATGACAGACTTCAGTACTACTAAAGAAGATATTGATAAAAAATTAGAGGAGAATAGAAAAATGCTGGATTCCCTGAATGAACAATATAGGAAAGAAATACATCGCATGCAAAAGCTTGAAAGATGTATACTAGATAATAAAATCTCAATCACAAGCTGGCAAAATCGTATGAACCAAAGTGAAGATAGAATCTCAGATCTTGAAGACACAGTCACAGCAAGTGAAAAGGTGAGAAAGGATCTCTTATAAACAACTAGGATGCAGGAAAAAATAAATCAAAATCTGCAAGATGATGCAAAAATGAAGAATATGAGATTAATAGGAATCAATGAGAAAGAAAGAGTCAACACAAAGGATATAAAAAGAACATGGGCAGAAGTAATAGCAGAAAACTTCCCAAATATGAAAAAAAAATTGGACATACAGTAACTGAAGCATACAGAACCACAAATAATATCAAGCTGACTAAAAACACATCCAGACATATAATAATCAAGATTTCAGAAATCCTGCAGAAGAATAGTATACTAAAAGCTGCTAGAGAAAAGAAACAGATCACATTTAAAGGAAAACCTATCAGAATAACAGCAGATTTCTCTTCACAAACCATGAAGTCAAGAATAGCGTGGAGCAGAGTGCTTCAAGTCCTCCACAAACACAAATTTCAACCCAGACTGCTGTACCCCACAAAACTCTCTTTCAAGTATGAGGGACAAGTGAAATACTTCCATGAGAAGGAACAACTAAAGAATTTCATGAGGTCAAAACCAACCCTACAAAGCATACTAAAAGATATTTTAGAGAGGGACCAAAATGGCTCAAACTCAAGAAATGAGAACAGAAATATCTCACCAAATAGGCTACTCAATTAAAAACAGGAGGAAAAGAGGTAAACAGTAGTAAGTAAAAATCATGTCAATCATAAGTCAACATATCTCAATTATAAGCATCAATGTAAATGGACTAAATTCTCCAATTAAAAGAAATAGATTGGCAGAGTGGATAAGGAAGCAAAATCCAACAATACTCTGTGTACAAGAAACGCACTTAACTCATAAAGAAACCCATAGGCTAAAAGTGAAAGAATGGAAAACAATTCTACATGCTCCAGCACCTAAAAAAAAAAAAAAAAGCAGAGGTAGCAATCCTGTTTGCAGACAGTCTAAACTTCAAAC